>CAWUFW010013347.1:235000-481752 GCA_963921515.1 Calotriton arnoldi | reverse complement strand
TCGTTCCTCTATGACCACTGTACTGAAGACACGCTACTGACTGGCAACATCTTTGCCTGGCATCAGTTTAAAGAGTTGTGCTGGGTTGAAGTGGTGGTGAAGAAAATAGTGGGTTTTTTGCAGCAGCAGGAAGGCAAAAGTTTTTTTCACTACGTGCATCACCACTGCTTGAGGTAAAGTCAGCTGAGTGTGCATGAATATATAAATATACGCATGTCCTTCAGTGACACATTTTTCAGAGAGTGTTTGGCCACTAAAAGTAGCTGGGGTATCACCAACAGGGGACGGTGTGTATGATGCAACTGATCCCAGATTATTTGTTCAGTTGCGGCAACAAGAGCAGACTGTTGGTAAAGAATGAGCCTATACAGATATTGTCCGCTTTTGGCATAAAGTACATGTAATAACTCAGGGTTTCCAACGATGTTTAGCAGGTCATTTAGCAGATCTAGTGGCTCAGGGTCTGTGTCCACAGCCAGCCATCATGCTATAAATATCATCTGCAGTGCCAAGTTGTGTATATTTCAAAGGTGGGGACCACATTCCCCAGGCATGTATTGGGTGCATTACCTTTTCTATGGAGAGTGAGACATCACTTATGCTGAGGGCTGATCAGCTCTGACAAGGTAGGCCTTAGATTTTGGTAGTAAGAGCACGGGGTGGACAAACTGGCGTGCTGTAAAAAATAAGAGTATAAGTAACACAATTGTTTTAATGATTGACACACTGCCCAAGGGGGACAGCAGTAGCATTGTCCAGAATATGGTCCACCATCGACTTCCAGACACACATCTATCTAGATTGCCACCCTTCAACTTTACCTCTATGAAATAAATTTGGATTCCTCGATATTTTAAAGTTTCCAGACATTTGATGGGTGGTGATCACTGGTGCCCCTGAAAATATGTCATCCAGTTGAATACACCCTACCAGGTACGAACACTGGCCATCCATAGTATATATAACAACTAGATCTAGAGCAATAAGAGGCCAGGAAGCCCTGTCCGTGTCAGTACCACAAAAAGATAGGGCCACACCAATTTGTTGAACGTTTTTTATAGGTGTTAAATTCAGTGTATTTGTATATTTTATTTCTGAATGTTGTGCCTGCACAAGGGCACAGCTACTGTTGCGCACCTAGCCACAGGTCATAGACGGAGAATGTTTGGTGAAGAGTAGACAACATATTGGGTATGACAGGTGGGTTAGGTGTGAACACATTTAAAAAAAAAAAAAAAAAAGAGAGAGAACTCTCTTGGATAGATATAGAAAAACGACGCTGATTAAATATAAATCCACAATTAAAAAGGAAATTATAAAGGTGCCACCTTCATCAGGACATATATAATACCTGTCTCTCTCTCAACAGATTACATTTTTGATGTACCTAATAAAACGAAAATATACAATAAACATAATCCTATAAATGATTTTACATATTTATTAAGTCTATTGTTTTTACCATTAAATCCGTTCACATCCATTTAGTATCATTATTTAAAGGTCCATTATCAAAGGGTCCACTCAGTTGTTAAATGGGTTCCAGCATTACCACACAGACCTACATAACCCATTACATCACATAAAAGTTCATTTCACTATATAGAGGTTCATGCATCTTTTTAATTCATCATGCTCAAACACATATATATCTTCCCTCATTCAAACAATCATACAATTGATCAATTATTTATCCAAAATTATATACCGCTGATCGTGTATGAGGGGGGGATTTTGAGGGTTACACAACCAATACTTCCAAAATTACTTTAAAATACACAAAGGGTCTATATTAGATCAAATGTTACGTCACCATAAGTTTCCCACACGTTTGGATCAAAGCTGGACCATGTGCCCACTGTGATATTAAAGCAGCAACAAATCTCAGCAGTGCCTGAACGGACTACTTAGGAATAAAATAGGCAATATAAGTACCACAATTGAAAGAAAGAAATAAACAAATAAATAAATTAAGAAAAAATAAAAATAGTTTATTGCCTAGGGATCACCCTATTTTCGTTAAGACATATTCCAAGTTCTGATCAACACTTAAAGCCCCATCAGCTTGTCCCTGAACAATTAATAAATATATAAGTACCAGCAACTATACATAGAACTGACATGACCTAAAACTGACACTGAAAGTTCTTTTGTATTTATGAAAAATGAAATGTAAACATGTGTATGAGTTGACAACGCGCTACGAAGTTAGTCCACCTACATATTTGCTCATGTTTAAATGCAGTTCACATATGTTTTCTAGGAGTACTATTTCTTGGCCTACTTCTGTAGTCTTGTGAATTCACAAAAGTTGTATATCTGCACAAATCCAAGGACATGGGTGCACTTTATTTAATAATTGGGCCCCTAATTAGGTCTGGCGTTAACCATGACCTTTTATGTTTTATAGAATGTTGTCTCTCTCTCTTGGCTAGCTTCACTGTGAGTGACTTCATTCTGTTCTTTCACAGGGAGCATATCGACACACAGTTGTTTTATTCTGTGCCAGGAACGACTGTGCAATGTGTGATGTTTGAGACCAAAACAATTTTTACTTTTTGCTAATGTTTGTTATAATGGTGAGGGCCCAGCAGCTCCCACAGAAATATTGCAAGAAAAGGATAGGTTGCGCATTGACAGAGCCAAAAGGCTGACCAACAATTTCAGACCTACGGGCTTTACCAATGCTTGTTTATTTTTATGTTGCAAAGAAATGGTACCTACCATATTCCAGTAGTTTACCGAGCATTCTGAGAGCAGTATCCATAGCCTCACATTGTTAAATACTGCAAACATGTGTACACATTTCATTTACATATGTACAAAAATATTACCTTCACTGCAGACTATGCCCTTCCATGATGTGGTACTGCAAACTGAGAGCCAAAGGGTTTGAGCTGTAGGGGGTTGGGCCTACTTGTCCCAAGAACAAAAAAAACGCATGAAAACTTGTTGCCCTTGACCTCAAACAATATGTCCTGGGCGTGGGGCTATAGGGATTCCACATCCCTGGGCACAGTTTGATAACTATGAGTGTTTTGATTCCTTAAGGTGTTACTGTAACAGAGATTTTCACCTGTGTTTGCTGTTGGGACAAGCTATAGTACAATGTTTTAAGACTTCTTTTGCTTCCGGAGGTAATGAATTTCTTTTTAAAGTCTTGTACAGGGATTGCAATATAATTTTTAGGTTCTTTCCTTCATTTGGAGTCCCCTCCTTACCTCAGCTGGCCAACAAATGCAGCGTGCACCATTGATAGCTCACCTATTGCAAGACATGTTGCTACCAAAGTTTCAATTGTAGAATGTGCTGCACGCACCTCCTCCAAGGACTATGTATCAATTGGTAAATAATTTATTGATGCAGATGTACAAAAAGGAATAGCATTAACTGGTTGTGAGTACACAATGGTTCAGATTGCTTCTATTACACATGATATCATGATATAAAGATAAAGGATGATGATATGTACTATGACCCTAAGTATATTATTGAAAGGGCTGGGTGGGAGAAAAGGGAGAAGGGAACAAGGGAGGATGTATGCAAAAAGAAAAGGAATACGGTTAGGCCCAAATGGAAAAATATGTTTACCAACGATAATGCTTGGTCCCATGGCCCGTCTTTTTCATGGTTCATCACTTGTAGGACGTGATGGGAAGATCAGACTGTTTTTCTAATGCTGTATTTCCACTGCCCCAGGACACTTCATTTCCCCACATTAAATGGACTTCATCAGCTTCCCCCCTACTCAAACTACAAGTACGTGTTGGTTATTGTGTGCATGATCAGCAATTGGACTGAGGTATGCCAATCCAAGAACAGCAATACACAAATTATTGCCAAATGCCTCCTGAAAGAGTTCATACCGTGCTTTAAAGTACCTATGTTTTTGGGTTCTGACAATGGACCGGCGTTCATCTCACATGTGATTGAGGGGTTGTGCAAGGGGCAAGGAGCCACACAGAAACTACATGTGTTCCACGGAAACTACCAAGTGGGAATGGTATCCCAAGCTCATCCTGAAGGGTTGCACGTGCTACAGAAAAAGGAAGTGTGTGTAAGCGGATACCAACGATACATCAACTAAAGACGTCTGGTAACATCAATGCCCCAACCCCTCAGTCTACAAGTTGTGACAACGAGACATCTTTACCTTTTTTCATCACTTTGTTTTCCTCATATCGAATGTGCCTAAGTAATAGAAGTGCTAGTAACCTCTCAAATTACTTGAAGTCAGGCACCAACGGTTACTTTTTCTGTTTACAGGTATCATCTCTGAGGCTCTACATTATTCCTCAGCAACCTTTTCGAAAAGAGTAAAAGTACAGCAGAAGATAAGGCATTCTTCCAACTAGTCACACTAGCCACACGTACCAACGATTGAACAATGCCTCAAGACTCTCAGAACAATTAGAGAAAATGATCATGGGTGCTGCTAGCAGCATTGACCCCCATTGCTGCCATTATAATGACTACGCTCCTTAAAGTGTGTTGTGATCACAGTATTATACCTGAGACACTGCTTAAATGACACAGAGATATTGTACCAAAGTGAATAAATAGCCATTGATAAAGAAGGGACAGTTGACAGGGCAGGATGTTACACACCGGCCTACAGACACAGAAAACAGCATGTGTTACAATGTCATACCTGTCTCCAAATACATGGGCTGTGTCCTAATGTACAATATGCTCTTCAGTCAGCACACCATGTCCGCAGTTGCACCTCCAGAGAATAGCAGAATTAGCAAAGGGAGAGCAAGGATAGAACAAGGAATGTGAGTAACTTAGCACTTATAGAAGTTGTAGAAGTAACAACAATAGGACTACACTAAGTACAAGAATTTTGTTCAAGAAATTGAACAAGAGGAGGGAGATGAAGCAGGGTCCTGTTTTACCATATAAAAATCCCCCATGCAGAATCCTGGTCTGCTCAGGCAGCATGACACCCACATATAGGCCCCACCAGTCAGAACTTAAGAAGTGTGTTAACGTGACCATTTTATCTTAAACATTTAGTAGGTTCCATAACAGTTCACACCTCTTTAGATACATACACACATAGGCCCAAGCTCACTACCCCTTTTGTCATTTTCAATAAATAAAATCTACCAGGCCCTATTGATCTTAAAACTTATTTCTGTCATGTACAGCAGTGTGAGGCACCAGCCAGCCCCCCCTTGGACATTTTCCACAGCTGCAAGAATAGCTCAGACAACACGTAGGCAAGGTTCGGCTGGTACATCGTGGTCTTTCACAAGCAATGTTTGCAATATTTTTAGTTAAGTAACTTTCCAAGCTTGCTCAAGCGACACCAACCGACGGCTGTCTGGCTGCCTGGCATAGAAATAATGTAAGAAATATTAATTTCCGAGCATCGCACGTTAAAAGTTATCTTTTTTTAGATATTCACGGTCAAGAGCACTGACCACCTGCAAAAAACCCCTGTTTTCACCATGATACCACTTCTCTGTTCTCTCAAAACTTTCCGAAGTTACAGTAAGCGTGCGGTCAAGAACCCACGTCAGACGTGGGTAGAAGTTCTGCCTTTTTCCATACAAAAGGTTTTCACCCAGGTCCAGGCCCTGAACTCCTCCTATAGTGCTCAGCACTTGAGTTCCCAGTCGACTGATCTCTTCTCTAGGGCCTAGAAGCCTATTCTGAGGTGGTAATGCTCTTCTTTGATTGCCAGCCTTTTGGCTTTGTCAGCCTATCTGATTATTCTGCCTTTTGGCTTTGTCAGCCTATCTGATTATTCTGCCCTTTGGCTTTGTCAGCCCCTCTAATTTAGCTCATCCAAGCCCAAGCCATTGCATTTATCTTAGTTTAAACTGCGTAGTCTTGAATGGTGTTGCTTTCTTAAGAAAAGATTTGCCTTCTAGGCACTATCCTATTCACCTTTAAATTCAGGGTTGCCCCTTGGGCAGCTGCTCATAGAAAGATAGATAGATATACATTTCTGCTTCGTTTGAACATTTCATTTATAACATTGTCGATGCATTTATTTTTTTCATCCTGCTCATGTGTTGATGAGTAACGGTTAAGTTGAACTGTTTCCTGTGGTTTTGAATTGCTTAATAAAGTGCTACTGTATTTTACATTGTTATTCTTTCTTTCCAAGGGAACGAGCACAGTGTGAGTGAGGCTCTCTGGAGTCGGTAAGCAGAAGGGTGTGGCCATCCATTTACCCTCAAACAGTATGCTCTGCCAAGAAGGAATTCTGTTCTGCTGACACTGTTGCGCTGCTGGACTGCTGCTCTATAAGAACTACTGCCTTGTTGTGTTGACCTGCTGTCTGGAGAGAAAGACCTGGAACCATCTTTAACCCAGGACCCCAGAGTGACTCCAAGGGCTTGTCTGCTGGCCTCTTGATCTGAACCTCGGGGACATAATAGGGTCCCACAAGCTCCTGAACCCCACGACGGCCCTTGGAAGTGGTTTTTGATTCCTTAAATCAAGCTTTTGGGCTGTTCGCAAACAGGCCTGTTCTCTCCGGAACCGCGCCGCACGCACAAAGGATCAGCACAAGCCACCGCAAGTTCATCTCTACTTACAGCAAGAATCGTCTGCCGGCGTGGTTCGCCACCCCAAGACTCCAGCCCGCCCATCTGCAACACCCGGCCTGCTCTTTGCGCCACGCCGAACACCGCCAGCGACACTCCTTGCTCCCAGTGACCTGCTTTACCGCGGACAGTACTCAAAGCACAATTCTTGAGAAGGTAAACTTCAGCAGGACTTACCTGGGACTGTATCCACCCACGTTCTATCACAGTCAGCTTAAACTTTTAGATTTGACCTGGTCCAGCGAGTCCAGATTTTCCCAGTTGGCACTTAGTGCTTTTAAGCACTATTTATTCTTTAAAAATTCATAATTCTGGTGCAACGTGTTGGATTTTTGTCATTTTGGTCATGTTTTATTTATAAAACAAAGCTCTATTTTCCTAACCTGGTTTGGAGTCAATTTGTGGTGTTTTCAATGCGTCACTTTGTACTGTGTTGTACAAATACTTTACACACTTCCTCTTAAGTTATGCTTGACTGCTCTGTGCCAAGCTACCAGAGGATGAGCCCAGGTTAATTTAGGGTGTGATGTGACTTACCTGACTAGGATTGTTGTTCCTGCTTGGACAGGGCGCATACCTCTGCCAACCAGAAACCCAATTTCTAACAAGGCCCTTCCCATCCACTGTGCCTCCCCTTCAGAAAGGTTACTGGACACATACCAACTCTGGTTTAGATTTGCACTATCGCACTACCGTTCACGCTAGTCCCCATCACTCTGGCCCCATTGGCACAGACCTCCATGTTTGATCCCGAACAGACATTGGCTCGAGCTCAATCAATGTCGTGCTAGGGACACCTGCAAAAGTACAACCACTTGTCATCAGCCTGACTCTAACCTCTACCATATTGCAGCTATCAGTAGAGGCTCCTTTTTCTTTTTGGCTCCGATTCCGACCCTGTGCAAGAGTAAGTTGCACTTTAGGATGAAGATGGTAAAGGTGATGGCTTGTTTCCCCTGTAGTGTACCTTGATATACAAAAAGCCAGTGGGCTTGATTATTCCCGTGGGACAGAGCTTGACTTGCCACATGGGCCACCAATTGATGAAATAGTTTTATTTGCAGGGGTGATTCTGATGGCATTGCTAGAATAAACTTTGCCCTCCATTGAGACTAAAATATTTTGATAACTTTTGTAGTCTGTCCCAGCATATCTGAGCCCTTGCTCTCATTTAATGATGCCCTCAGGTACTCTGATGACTACTTGGTTGAAACCATATTTTTGCCCACCTGGCAGTCAGCAGGTGTCCAGGCAGCTTAGGTCAGTGAGCTGTATTTTTTCACCAAACTTCCTCCTCTAAAGAGTTATTGTACAGGCCTTAACCAGTAATGTGAATCCAAATTCATTTCCAACTACTGCCCTGGATAGAGAATACAAACAGATTGATGCCTCTAGCAAAAGTAGGTGTTCTTATGCCAGCCTGGCACTGAGATCTGTAAATACAGTTTGTGTGTTGGGTTGATACACATGCACTTTTCAGACATGGCCAGCCATATCTTCCGGCGGTCCCGCATTACCTCGGGCCTTCTTTAGCTCAAATGATCCATGACAGGCAGGATGCTACCAGGTACGCCATATGCATTGGCTTTGAAACCATAGACTGCATTGTCCGTTGGTATTAGTGTTGTGCTTTGTAGACCTACCTGGATGAGATCAACTGGATTTTCCAACAATGTACATGCATCACTAAGAGATATTCAGCCGGGTCTGGTGGCTTAGTGGACTAAGCGCCCACTGAAGGGGTCTGTGTTTGACCTCATGGTCACAGGTGCAAACTTCAGTGGGTCCACTAAGCCTTTCATCCTTCTGAGGTCGATAAAATGAGTACCATTGAGTTGGGTAGCAATAAGCATCTGTTATTCAGCGCCAGGATACCCTTCTGGGTGAATGTGCTTTACAAATACACGTTAAGTTATATTCACTTTGATGAGTCTCGCTTCTTGGGAGAGAAGGCAAACTCCAATTTTGAAAGCTTTGAAGATAACTGAGCTACACAACATTCCTTAGGGCTATTGACCCCCTGCAAAGACATGTTCCCATTCCAGGGTGCTAGCATATAGGCAGAGACAACCTTGTCATCCAGTGATGCAACAGATGGCCCAGTCCTTTTGTGGCTGCGGACTAAGAACTGACAGATCCCGTTCGCAAGAGTCTTCTAGTTCCTTTTCCCCTGCTACAATGGCCAA
Organism: Calotriton arnoldi; assembly: GCA_963921515.1. Lineage (NCBI taxonomy): Eukaryota > Metazoa > Chordata > Amphibia > Caudata > Salamandridae > Calotriton > Calotriton arnoldi. Next base: position 473,003 of record CAWUFW010013347.1, on the reverse strand, counting down.
CAAACTACTTTAGTTTCTCTTGAGTGGCTCGTGCCTGACTTGTGGTGGTAAGGGGCAGGTTTAAACATTCTTCCCAGGTTGGTTAGCCATCACGTCAAGCACGAGTCTTGCAAATTGTTCATAAGCTTTACATGCTACCTTTTTATCCCCTCCCCACCCAATATACCTCCCACACCAGTATGTATTTCAGAATTATCATTTGTCCATCTCTTCTATAAGAGGGTACGCCTATTGCTTTCTAAGGGTGAATAATGAGGCTACCAGACTCTGAGAAAGACATGGTTGTTATTCCTGCTATTTCCTCTTCCCGAAAAAGCATTTGGGACTCAAACCTATCTTCGACTTACGAACCCTGAACGCCTTCCTGCAAAAGGACAAATTCCAAATGCTCACATTGGTTCAGATCCTTTCTGCCCTGGTCCTGGGACATTTGATGGTGTCCTTGGAATTGCAGGGTGTTTATTTGCTTATACCTGTCGTTCAGTCCCATATGTGTTAACCTGCAGTTCAAGGTGGGCCAGGAGTATTTTCAGTTTGCCATGCTCACCTTTGGGTGTTCATGAAAGAGATGGCAGTAGTTGCTGCCCATCTTCAGGCGACGAATTCCTGTATTCCAATACCTTAATGACTGGATGAAGGCAGGTTTGCCACAGTCAGTCGTAGACCACCTTTGGACACCAGCGGGACTGGACACTGATTTAAGGCTTTGCTGCACCGAGTCAGGAACTTTAAGGCTACAATCCTGATATTTCTGATTGATACTTCAAGGCGCTCACTTAGCTAGTAGGGGTGCTGGCTTAGTATCGATGCCGGAAGTGGTGTCAGATGACATCACCAAAGCCATATAGCGACATTTCTGGTGCAGTGATCTCAATTGGTTTTTCTCCACGCCTTTGTGGTTCCGGACCACGCTCTGACAATTGAGTTATTCTTAAAAAAAAAAAAAAAAAATTTTTTAACGTGCAATGATGTATCTGACTTCAGGCCCTGTAGGGAGTGTAAGAGAAAGATGTCCATTACAGACCTCCCCACCATCTGCTTGTGGTGCCTAGGCTCAGACCATGACTCCTGCTCCTTCAACTCCTACAGAAGTATGCACCCTAAGGCAATAAAGGAGTGGGAAGCTAAACTTTTTATGCCTCCGGCCCGTGAGGATAAGCTAAGGCATAGTCGGTCAAAGTCCCAATCTCCATTCTCCTATATTCCGGAGCAAAAAATATGCAGCATAGGAAGCGCAAGAAGCATGGATGAGGAAGTCGCTCAGGTGACCCCGAACTCCCAACAGGATCTTCAATCTTTGCACAGAAGTTGGTCAAATTAGTGCCTGCTTAACCTGTTCCAGCCAGTTACGAGCCTGTTCCAGAGCCATACCAGACCCTTGAGCCACCCACACCGGCACAGTAGGAGCCTCCATCGATATCTGTACCAGTTTGTCTGGCGCAGCAGCCTTCCTACCTGGGTTTCTACTGCAGTGTGCAGACCCTGCAGCATTCCTCATCATGCGTGCCATCATTGCTAGAACCTCAACCCCATCTGGAGTACCACTGGGACCTTGAGTGCAGATGGCCGTTCCATGCTTGTCAATGACAACATTTGTTGCGGGGGCAAGCGCTCCGACACCGGCTTCAGCCTTCACCCTGCTCCACAACTATGCTGTTCCGCTTTTGGAAGTCACCTCAACAGAAGCGGCAGTCATTGGCACCGCCGCCTCTAACTCCAATGTAACCTCCGTACCCTAACAGGTCTAGGAGGGAGGTTCAAAGCTACTAGAAAAAGAGGAATATAGGCAGCGGAGCAGGACCTGTTTATTTTGGACTTTTTTAAAAATCTGTTTTTATTAGATTCTTTCCATTTATACATGAGCTATGCAGTTATTCAAGCTATTACATTTCGCATTTGCTTATTACAGGGAGTTTCTGACGAGTGCCTTGGCATTATGTAGACACTTAACACTTTTATCATTGATTTGCCATGAGATTTTCAGTCACATCTTGTATCCTATATCATAATCTACAAATGACAGACTACAGCATGGATTATTGGATAAATCAACGCTTCAGAGGTTATTAAGGCGCTTGCTACGCATCAGTGCTTGGATTTCGTAATATCTAGTACATCATTAACTATGGAGGCGGGTTATAATGAAATAGTGACAAATCAACACATAAAAGGGTGCAAATCTGAACAACAAAAGCTAGCTCCTGCTCACCCTGGTTGGTACCGCCCATGGGTTGATGCAGCTGGAAGGTATTTGAGCAATAGTTCATGGCCTTCTATGGAGTGGGCATGTGCACTCGCTCTGATCGCTGTCGCGTTGCTGTGGCTTTCTCTGTGTTGTCTGTTTCTTTAACTGTGCGGTTTTTTTTTAGGGCGCAGCAGCAGCTGGGTGTGGGGGCAGTGTCGTTGTTATGGATGAGAGTTAGTGCGGCCAGTATCGTGTCCCAACTAGTAGCGAGAGGGACTTTGCGGATACCTAAAGTATCCTCTCGATGGAGTGCAACGCTTTCCGCATTAGCCCAAGTAAGCAGCGAGCATATCCACATAATTATGTGAGGGGGGTCAGGGGCTTTCCACCTCTTGGTTATCAGTCTTTTCGCCACTGCCATCCCTAAGTCTAAAAACCTGGAGGTGACTCTGTTGCGGTTTCTCCAGTACAAGTGCAGTATATATGTGTACCATTCGGGCGGTAGGTCACGGTCCGTGCATTGCGACAGAGTGTCCACCACTGCTTTCCAGTAGTCAAGAAGGGCAGGGCATCCCCAGAGCATATGTAGTAGGTCTGCATCAATGAGGGAGCATCTGGGGCATGCAGTGTCTTGGCGCTTGAAGTATTGGTTGATCTTTGCGGGCGTGAGATATGCTCTGTGTGCGATGAGGAATTGGATTTGGCATAGGCGTGCGTTCCTGGGGATTTGTATTGGGCTTGTAAATACCGAGGGCCATTCTGTGACTTGGCGGCCTATGTCCTCTTCCCAGTGATGTTGGAGTGGCGATATGTTGGCTGCTGTGTGGTGCCTTAGCGAGGCAGTGAACCATTTGGTTAAATGTCCCCCCCCCCCGTCCCATAACATGTAAGTACTGCACGGTAAGATATGTCGCTGGCTCAGTGGTTAAGTCACCCCATTTGGCAGAGAGCACGCCCAGGAGGGAGCGGTGGAGTAGAAACTGACCAGGGGGTAATTCATCCTCCTCCACTAGTGTTGTGTATGGCATCAGTGCGCCTTCTTGGTACAGGTCTCCCATGTCTTGGACTCCTGCTTCTTGCCAGCTCTGCAGTTCCGCAGCTGTGGTAATTATGGTGCCTCTGGATATTCCCTCCAGTGGTATGGCAGGTGCATATGGAGTGACTGTGTGGGTGATATATAGTACCCTGCAGCAGCATCTGTGTGCTACGCAGAGCAGCAGCAAGTCAGGCAGCTTTGTTTTTGCGCAGGGATGGAATAATCCTGTCAATTCTGGGAGCGACCAGGGTGGCTTCGTGTTCTCAGTATCTCCTCTGTGACGGTCAGCTAACCATCTGGCCACCCACTGCAGTTGTGCAGCCAGGTAGTATTGCTCTAGGTTCGGGCCGCTAGTCCTTCCTGATCTGTGGGCAGATAGTTTATTTATCGCTACGCAGTGTCTTAAGTTTCCCCTTATAAAGTCTTTGATCAATTTTTCCAGTGGGTGGAAGAAAGAAGGGGGATATATAATGGGCGATTCATAAAGTAATCTAGAAATCGTGGCAAGATCAACATTTTTGAGGGCTACCCTTCCCGTCATTGATAATGGGAGCGTGCTCCAGAATACCATCTGGGAACAGACCGCGGTCAGGGCTCTGCTGAGGATGCCATCCAGTAAATCTGCTGGTTTTCTGTATATGCCAATTCAGCGGTAGCGGAATGTGTCCGCGCACCATCGGACCTGTACCCCATTGAGGACATAGCCTGGGTCTCCGCATTGTTCGCTGATGGAGTATAGGCAGGACTTGGATGCGTTCACCCTCAGCCCCAATATTGAGGCAAAGCTTCCCAGTGTGTGCCAGTTGGTGGGGAATTTGATGGAGGTCTTTTATATACAGCAGATGATCATCTGCTTATAGGGATATTGTGTGCGTGCCGTCCCCCATTGCGAAGCCATCTCCCATCTCTGATCGAATTGCGTCTGCCAGCCGCTCAATAGCTAGTGAGAATAGCAGTCGGGAGACGGGGCATCCCGGTCTAGTCCCCCTCCTCACATTTATCGGATCCGATGTGTAAGGGCCTGTTTTGACTCGCATCGTTGGGGCGTTGTACAGTAGTCTCACCATGCTTAGGAAGGTGTCTCCTAGGTTGTATCTCTCCAACACGATGAATAGGAACCCCCATTCCAAGGAGTCAAAGGCTTTCTCAAGATCTAATATCAGGCAGCCTGCGCGCGGCCAGCAAGTGTTTGAGTAGGTTGCGACCCTGAAGAATCGCCTCCGGTTTAGTGAGGTGCTCCTGGAGGGTTAAAACCCGTTCTGGTCTGTGTGTATCAGAGTGGGGACCACTTGTGTGAGCCTATCAGCTAGCAACTTCGCGAGTATCTTACAATCTACATTAGAAGAGCTAGTGGCCTGTATGATCCCAGTTCTGTGGGATCTTTGTTGGGTTTGGGCAGGGACACCAGGTTTGCCTCTCGCATGGACAGGGGGAGCCGTTGCTCTCTCAGGGACATTGTGTATAACGCGTGTAGGTGGGGAGTAAGTATTGTAGCGTAGGCCTTATAAAATTCAGCTGGGAATCCGTCTGGGCCAGGCGTTTTCCCGTTTGCTAGCACCATTATCGCACAAGGAATTTCCTCGGGCGTTATCTGCTCATTTAGTAACTCTCTTTGCTCCGGTGTTGCTTCTGGTAAGCACACCGAATCTAAAAATGCAGTAAGATGCCTCTCATCATGATGCCCCGCAGTCTGGTACAGTGAGGTGTAATGGCGTGTCATTGTTTTGTGTACTTCGTGTTGTGTATAAACAACCCGTCCTGTTTCAGTTCTTAAGGCACCTATGGGATGATGTGTTTGCTCTTGACGCAGAAGCCACGCTAGTGTTTTGCCCACTCGGTCTGCGGTGGCATGCGTGCGTGCCAAGTGCGATGCGTAGTTGTGGCAGCGGAGCCACTCTAGCAGATCCACGTGTTCGGCCCGCAGTGTGTCCAGTCGTCTCGTGTCCTTACTACCTGCTGACTTTTTTATCTCCTGGCCCAGTAGCTGTCGCTCTACTTTACTGAGCATATCATTCAGCTGTTTGCGTATATTCCAGGTGGCCCCCAGACAATGCCCTATTAAAATCACTTTGAAGGCATCCCATTCAAGGAGGGGGTCCTCTGTGGTGTGATCGTTTATCTCGAAGTGCTCAAGTATTGCCGTTCCCAGGGAGGAACGGAACATCTGATCTTCCAGCGCTGCTGGTTGTAACTGCCATCTAGGGATCGGGGGGGCCTGCATCCCATGTGAGCTATAGTAGCTGGGGGTTGTGATCAGAGTGTGTCCACTCTAGGTTTTCAATATATTTGATGAGCGGGAGGAGAGCAGGCAACCCAACTATACGATCTAGTCGGACATGAAGATCATGCACTGGGGAATAGAACGAGTACATTTGTGTGTTGGGATTAAGGGACCTCCACATATCTGTCAGCGACCAGTTCATTAGCCACTCCGACAGTGCCTGCGCATTGGATGTTGCTGTGGTGCACGTTAGGGGTGCACATGACCTATCCAATTCTACATCTACAACTGAATTAAAATCCTCGCCCATAAGCCATTGAGTCCCACTCCATCTGGCCAGCACTCCAGTGAGTTTGTCTGAGGAATGAAGCCAGGTCTACATTCGGGGCATATATGGAGTCCATAAGGATTGTTTGTTCATTCAGCTTGCCTTTCACGAATACATATCTCCCCTTCGGATCTATGACCACCTCTTCTCCCTGTGTGTGGGACTCCTGCCTTTATCCATTGCTTTTGCCATGTGGAGGGCCTCTTGTCGCTCCATCATCCTTTGTTCCATGTCAGGGATTGCTGCCTGCGAACTTGCCTGCTTGGGGCTTCTTCCTCGACAGCGGTTTCTTCTGCCTTGGCGAGGTGATTGTGTGTCCGCATGTGGTTTGGGCCCCGTTAGTAGTCCTGCTTCCTCCAGCCAATCCCTGACTTCAGAGGGTGTGTCAAAGAATCACGTTTGTTCTTTTGCGGCGACTCACAATTTGGCTGGGAATATTAGGGAGTAGCGGATGTCCAATGTCCGGAGCTGGCGTTTTACCTCACTGAATGATCCTCGTCGTCTCTGCACTTGCATGGTGTAATCCGGGAACAGGATGACATGCTGATTTTGTACCTTTTTTTCGGCGAGCTTGCTTTCTCTCTTAATACTCGGTCTCTGTCCCTGTAGTTTAACAGTTTAAAAAGCAATGGTCTTGGTCTTGCGCCCTGGGGCGGTCGGCGGGCCTGCACCCGGTGCGCTTGTTCCACAACAAACTGAGGTGACAGTGTATCTTCCGGGAGCAGTTCCCGCAGCCAGTGTTCAACATATGTGACAGGGTCGTGTCCCTCCTCTCCTTGCGGCAGGCCTACCACGCGTATGTTGTTGCGAAGCGAGCAGCCTTCTGAATCTTATAGCCTGTCTTCGAGGGTGCTTACTCGGTCCATGAGGTCTTGTAGTGCTGCTGTATGGCTACGGGTGATTGGCTTCAGCTCTAGCAGGGTTTGTTTGTTGCTCTGGACTTTGTCTGACAGTTTTAGGTGATCGGCACGCAGTAGTGTGAAGTCTGATGCGACCTTGTCTATTTTGGACTGTAGTGAGGTCCGGGTGTGATCCAGGACTGCACCTATTTTCTCCACCGCTGCTAGGACTGAGTCACTTTTGGTGGAGAGCGCCAGGTCTAGGGCCTCTCCCATGCATTCTTCCTCCGTTCGCTGAGTCCCCTGTGCCTCAGAGTGTGCAGCAGATTGTTGTGCGTTGGTGTGTAGGTGACCCATGACTAGCTTCTGTGCAGAGGGCATGCAGATGTTCAGGGGGGGGCCCTCGTCCATAAGTCTCAGTTTGTACCGGTGTGGTCGCCGACCACGTGTGGCGATGAGGGCGTGTAGCGTGTCTGTTGCCTATGGTCCTTCGCCAGTTGGCTGGTTCACTGCGGGTTTCGCGCCTGTTCCTTCTCCCCTTTAGGCCCCACTGTTCATGAATGCTGGAGTGGCCCCCCCCCCCCAAATATGTGGGATCGCTCCTCTGGTCATCGATGCGTACCTTGTTGGTGACGCTTGTGTGAAGGAGGTCCCGGTTTTGGAGCCTCTTTCGTTCTGCCCAGGGTGCCCTGCATGTGTTTACTTTGCCTTCCTGGATCTTTTCTGGATGCTAGATTGAATGCAGAGCCTCTGGAGGCCACTTGTGGCGTTGGGCTGTTAGTTGTGGTGTTGCCTCTGGCAGGCGCAGACCAGAGGGGGTCAACAGGTTTCGGGATTCGGACCCTCAGCAGTGCTGTGGATTGTGCCTGTGTCAGTCCTGCAGGGTCTGCAGTACGTGGGCTGTCCCAGTGGGCCTCAGGACAGTGCTCCGATCAGGGGTGGTCTTTCTCCTCTTCAGGGCCACTACATGAGGTCGCGCCTTCCGTCCCCTTACAATGGGAGGGTCGGGCCGGGTCCCTCCTGATCCCTTAGTGATGGCGTGATCACTGCGTGTTGTGTCCGCATAGCGGGGCTGGGGTAATGCAGGCCGCCGCCTTTGTTTCCGACAGCGTCTGGTTGCAGATACTGGGGCTGTGCGTTACCCCCAGGCGACCTCGAATTAGGGTGCGCATCCGCAAGTCACGGGCTCTGGGTTGATTCGGGCCCGACGCAGGCCTCAGCTTGCTCACCTTTTCCCCGTGGGTCATGCTGACTGCTGGGCCAGTTTTCTCCCGCGATCCCGCGTGGTGTCGTCGGGGCAACTCCAGGCACGGCGCTGCTCTACGCTGGATACAGGCCCGACCCCACTTGCAGTTGCAGCCTGTCCTCTTTAGGGGGCGCACCAGACCATGTGGTTGGACCTGAACGGTTCGCCCCGTCCCCCGCTGCCCGAGGCTCCACGTCTCGCCACCAGGGCCGAAGCCTTGCCGCTATTGTCGATGAGTGGCATCACATTTCCGCTGTAAGGGCCCTCACACGTGCCTTGTTCTTGGATTCGGGCTCCATTCGTCCTGGCCGAGCCATGCAGTTGTTGCCGCCCTATGCGTGTCTGCTGCACGCTGCCTCCTAATTTCACAGAGTGCGTCTCAAGGTTCTTCCTCGCCTGCGTCCATCTCTGCCCTCGCCCACAAAGCGTTCCGTGGGCTGGGCCGCCTATGTGATCACGGCGTAGCTCTGCGTCCCACTGCTGCTTTGCTTCGCCCAATGTGCGCCCTAGCACGTCAGGGATGAGTATCGCTCAGTTTCAGGGTGATGGATCGGGATTACACATGTTTTTCCAGGATAATTGAGGCGATTTAATCTGAGCGTTAGAGGCTCGCGTCCGCCACCTTGGCTGGCTGGCCTACACACAAGAGGATGGTGAGGAGCAACTCCTCATGATGTTTTAGGATTATCATCAGCTAGTGATCTGGATATTTCTCCAGAGATGGAGTTTCCTACCGGACCCCCACTCCAGAGGTTGTCTTGTTAGTCTCAGTGGTCAGAAAGGCAGTAGAGGTGCAGCAACTACAACTGAGGTCAGTGGGCATCAAAACTAATGTTCTCATGGAGGTGCTGCTCCCCTCAAGTCCAGCCTCAGACCTGCAGCTTCCCTTCAATGAGGCATTAGTGGAGCCAGTCCTGGCGGCCTGGAAAAAACACTCATCCACACCAGCGGTTAATAAGCTAGTTGCCAGGCAGTCTCCAAACTCCAGACACCACCCCCCCTCTCCACCACCGACAACCAGCCCACCATCACCACCTGGAATCTGGCTACCACCGAAGGCACTGCCACGACAATGAAGAACACCCACTCAGGCGCCCCCATGGACCCCTGCCCGCCGCACATCTACCAGAGAGCCGCCACCGCCATAGCACCCGAACTATGCTGGACCATCAACGTCTCCTTCCAATCCAGCATCTTCCCCGACGACTGGAAGCAGGCAGAGGTCAAGCCCCTCCTCAAGAAACCCTCGGCTGACCCAACGGACCTGAAAAACTACCGGCCCATCTCTCTCCTTCCCTTCGCAGCCAAAGTCACCGAGAGATTCGTCAACGCCCAGCTGACCACCTTCATCAAAGAGAACGCCATCCTTGACTACTCCCAGTCCGGATTCCACAGCAACCACAGCACCGAGACCGCCCTCCTCGCCACCACCGATGACATCCGCATGCTACTGGACCAGGGCCACACTGCGGCCCTCATCCTGCTAGACCTCTCCGCAGCCTTTGACACCATCTCCCACCGCACTCTCGCAGCCAGACTCCACGACGCCGGCATACGAGGGACTGCCCTCGACTGGATCCGCTCCTTTCGCACCGGCAGAACCCAAAGGATCAGACTCCCACCCTTCCTCTCCGAACCCACAGAGATCAACTTCGGAGTACCCCAAGGATCCTCGCTCAGCCCCACGCTCTTCAACATCTACATGGCCCCCCTCGCCGCCATCGTTGGACAACATGGGCTTAGCATAGTATCCTACGCCGACGACACCCAGCTCATCCTCTCCCTCACGAAGATCCCGAAGACACCAGACTCAGCTTCCAGGAAGGAATGAAAGACGTTGCAGCCTGGATGAACAACAGCTGCCTTAAGCTCATCTCGGAGAAGACAGAGGTCCTCGTCCTTGGATCCTCCTCCACCGCCTGGGACAACACCTGGTGGCCTTCCGCCCTCGGAAACCCACCCACTCCATCAGACCACGCCCGAAACCTCGGCATCATCCTTGACTCCTCCCTCACCATGACCCGCCAGATCAACGCCGTCACCTCCACCTGTTTCAACTCCCTCCGCATCCTTCAAGACCTTCAAGTGGATCCCCCCGAATGCAGAAAGACCGTCACCCACGCACTCATAACCAGCAGACTGGACTACGGTAACGTCCTCTACGCCGGAATCAACAAAACCCTGCTACACAAGCTCCAAACCATCCAGAACACCGCAGCCAGACTCGTCCTTGGAACCCCACGACACAAGCACATGACCAATCACCTATGAGATCTCCACTGGCTCCCCATCGAGAGAGAGTAACCTTCAAGCTACTCACCCACGCCTACAAATCCCTCCACAACATCGGACTCAAATACCTCAACGAAAAAGTCTCCTTCCACATACCCAAAAGAAACCTCCGCTCTGCCAACCTCGCCCTGGCAGAGACCCCACACATCCGCAGAACCAGAGCAGGTGAAAGAGCCTTCTACGTTGCAGCAAAGACCTGGAACGAGCTCCCAGTCCACATCAGATGCTCCCCCACTCTGCACACATTCAGGAAGAGCCTCAAGACCTGGCTCTTCGACTGATCCGGAGCTGCCCCCCCCCATCCCCCCCCCAGCGCCTTGAGACCCTCACGGGTGAGTAGCGCGCTTTATAAACCCCTGATTGATTGATTGCCCTGCTCCAATAAACCAGTTTTTTTTCTCTCTGCTCACCCTTCTTCCTACCTTTCCTACAGACCGTCTGACAGGGAGTCTAAAAGACTGGAAGCATGTGGAAATAAGATATTCTCTGCTGGCAGTATGGTGCTGAAATCTTTGAATGGTAACTGTCTTCTGGCCTGCTCACATACTCTAAGGCACATGGCCCAGCTCATTACACCACAAGTCCCAGAGGAAATGCAGGTGCACTTTCAGATGGTTATGAGGGGTAGACCGAATGCCTTGAGACAAATTGTCAGGACTTAAAAAGCGGACTCTGTTGCTAGAGCAATGGGCACGTCAATCCCCATCCGCCTCCATGCCTAGATTAGGGCATCTGGATTCTCAAGAGATGTGTAGGCCAGTCTAATGGATCTACCTTTGATGACCCTTGATTATTTGGTGATAAGGGTTATGTGGCCCTCGAACTATTGAAAGCCAGAGAGGCAAAGTCTAGGTCCCTCAATCTCCAGCAGGCTCAACCCCAGACTATAAACAGTTTTGTCCCTTTTGAGTATTTTCCAAGGGGTTTTCCTTTCTGCAGTGACAATCTTTCCATCTGCAGTTGCAAGAACTTCAAAATCCACTGGTCCGATGGTACACGGATAGACCCAGCGGTAAAGGCTTTAGATCTATCGAGGAAGCCTCCTTATCCTTTACGGCTCCCACAGGAAAGCAATCTTATTTTTTTTCCCCCAGACCCACAAGGAGTGGTGCTTATGGAAAATTAATGGCTTGAACACAAAATTGATCGACCCGGATCTGTATAATTATCTGAGGTCCATCGATATCATCCTTCTTCAGAAGACCTGGTCGGCTGACCTCGTCTATATCCAAGGCTACACAAGCTTTAGTACTCCAGCTGTGAAACGGGCAAAATACTGTCACCTTTGAGAAGGGCTGGAACCTACATCTCGATAGCCAGCGTTGCCTCGGCAACAACACTGAATATCAAATCAACAGGAATTAATGCAACAAAATGTTCCATCATAATCAAAGGAGCTGCTGTTGAAGTAACCCTCATTAATGTCTACATCCATCCCAAAAGTAAACCCAAAGACTACAAAGAGACAGTTCAAGTAATAACGAGGATAGTGGAAGAGGAAGACTCAACTCATCTAGTCCTATCCAGGGATTTTAACCTATATTTACTTGCCATATACACTGGTGACCTAACAATAGCTCAAACTGCGTTATGGGAAATACCGAACAAGGCAGAAATACAACCGGCCGCCAAACAAAACTCTGGAGCGAACTATTGGAAGACCTAGAACATCTAAGCCTTAGGGCTCTGAATGGCAGGTTCCAAAAAGACAACCCTCCGGTCGCCACTTTCTACTCAAACAGATCTAGCTTCTGTCTCGACTACACTTTTGTATCCTTACCCACATTTCAATATGTTTCTTCTTTCCAAATCTCAGATAGACCAGGTAGCGACCACCTACCGCAAGAGGTCACATTCTCTTCAACCCTCATTTACCCAAAATACATTGAGACAGCAGATGAAACCTACACTTCAAATTATAGATGTATTAAGTCAACACCAGCTGTTCTTGCACAACTGCATGCAACCATAGGGGACATAATTCAGAACAACATAAGCAAGGAAACGGACATGGTAAACACATGGGAAATCCATATAGAAGTACTTCGGGAAACATATGCCAAAATTAACAAACCAGACTATGGCAACAAAGCTTGGAAGGAAGCCATCAGTGCATTACACGACCCTAGATTCCGGGAGCACAAAACTGGAATAAACAAAGCTTTTCAAAACCTAAGGAAATGACCAGGAGATTTGACTGCCCTTGTGGCTCTAAGATTTCATAAAAAACGGACCAAAAAGTTAAGATGGTCAATAAAAAGATCAGGACAATGAGCTCTGGGCCAAGTTACACACTGATCTGAAATACAACAATAGTGCAAGATTTTGGACCACGATGAACCAACTCCTCAATTCTGGCCATAGAGGCATTGATTCGTACATCACCGAAGCTTCATGGGCCCATTACCTAAAAAAATCACTTTAATCATGAAGAAATAGATAACCAGGAGGCAGTTGGCTGGGCAGCTTCAACTACAGCACAAGATGAAGGTCAGACTGAGATTGATGCAGTGAGTATCAAAAAACAAATAAACAAAGGGCAAAAAGGAGGAGCCCAGGTCCTAATAGCATCCCCCGGCGGTGTTCAAACATGATCCAGACCTCTGGACAGAAATGTTGGTGACAGTATTTACACAGGTCAGGAGCATATATAACACATCAGTGACATGGAAAGGCTCAATCCTATCACCAATCTTTAAAGGAGGGGACAGGTCTTGTCCAGGAAACTACAGTCTGATAACATTGACCTATAATGATGCCAAGTGCTTTGCTGGAATCCTATTTGAAGAGTTAACCTTCATGGGCCTCCATTAATGCCATCATACCATACAACTAGACTGGGTTTCACAAAGCGAAATACTTCAAAATGAAAGGTGCACCAGAGATGAATTCAATATGGCAAATTTCAGTCCATCTTCGTCTTTTATTATTGAAAATTGTTGCATATGAATTAAAATCAGCCAACGCGTTTTGTTCCCATCACACTAGGAACTTCATCAGTGCTGAAACAATCACATAAAAACAGTATAAATCACCACACATAAAAACATGTAAAACTGACATTACATATTTACATATATACATACACAAAACTTCTTAATCCCTATGAGTCCCATAGGGATCATACCTATAAGGCACAGATATAACGCATGTGACTTACTACAACAAAAGTCACACTAAACGTAGTTGGTCACTAGACAGCCCACAAAACACATATATTAAAAACATTTATAATCATAAACACAAGGGAAAGAAACATACAATTGTCCACAGCTGCACAATCCATTTCACAGCAATATATAGTGAAATCTGCTTGCACAGTGCTTATAGTACTGATTGACTACTCAAGAGAGAAAACTCAAGTGGATTGCTTGAATTAGTTATACACTTTAAAAGGGTGAGTTGAGCCATCGATGGTGCTCAGGTTCTTTCGAAGCTCTAATAGATAAAATATACGATGGTTCGTTTTGCCTCTACACACCATCTCTCTCCATACGAGAGGGGGCTTTATTTATAAATGTTAGGGATCTTTGGGATCCCTCCACTGTATTTAAAGATATAGCATCGTCTGCACTGCCTATGCCTTTGGCCTCCATATGGTCTTCTAGACTTTATTCATTGTGATTTATCCCTGTAATTATGTCCTGAATAAATACGAGCGTCATCATTGCAGTATGGCACGCCTGTGACTTTGGTTGAGCGCTTTGAGTGTGCGCTGGTCACTTTCAATCAACTTTAATACACTTCATGTATAGCGGCGTGTTTCAATTTACGCTTGTTATTTTGGCTGAACGCATATAATATGCGTATGGTTCCTTCCAGTCCACTTATGGATACAGGATGAATTGCGGCGTATTTACAATTACACGCTAGGTTTATTAATCAAGGGTGAGGTATATAGTTGTGCACTCTTTTTTCCTTTGGCAACTGCTATCACATTATAGGTTTGAGCACTACGTTATTTGAACACTGACTAGTTTGTAATATTGTCCAACATGGTGAAGGAAGAAATATGAATTTGGGAACCTCACTGCCATAAATTTGCAAATCATAAGGAATATGCTGACGGTGCCCATTATAATTGGGATATTACTGCGACAACTTTGTAATTGATAGGAATATGCTGATGTTGCTCATTACCTAACGTTGACACTAGTTAAATTCTTGCGGATAATTGGATATATGGGACATTATCCTGGTATCTGTCAGGAAATTGGTGATTTGGTAGAAGGGAGGGGTGGCTGTAATATGAGGATGACCCTGTCATGGCTTTGTAAAATGTCTGTTAGGTAAGTTCTTTATCAAGAGTTGGCTAAAGGTTTGTCATTCTTGTAGATCTCGAGTTGAGACAGGACTTGATTCTATACCCTTATTTCGGGTGATTGGCTGGTGACGATACAATGGCTTACACTGGAAAATTTGTGAACACACTATTTAATATATGAAGGCGAGACTCTTATTAATTGGCATAGAGATAGGATAAGGAGCATCCCCTTTGTCTAATGGCTCAACTCACCCTTTTAAAGTGTATAACTAATTCAAGCAATCCACTTGAGTTTTCTCTCTTGAGTAGTCAATCAGTACTATAAGCACTGTGTAAGCAGATTTCACTATATATTGCTGTGAAATGGATTGTGCAGATGTGGACAATTGTATGTTTCTCTCCCTTGTGTTTATGATTATAAATGTTTTTAATATGTGTTTTGTGGGCTGTCTAGTGACCAACTACGTTTAGTGTGACTTTTGATGTAGTATGTCACATGCGTTATTTCTGTGCCTTATAGGTATGATCCCTATGGGACTCGTAGGGATTAAGAAGTTTTGTGTATGTATATATGTAATGTCAGTTTTTACATGTTTTTATGTGTGGTGATTTATACTGTTTTTTATGTGATTCTTTCAGCCCTGATGAAGTTTCTAGTGTGACAGGAACGAAAACGCGTTGGCTGATTTGAATTCATATGCAAGAATTTTCAATAATAAAAGATGATGATGGACTGAAATTTGCCATATTGAATTCATCTCTGGTGCACCTTCTATTTTGAAGTATATCGTTTTCTCTGGTTTCCAGTGGCACTAAACGGCGGCAAGTGCCGGAAGAGGATGTACAGGACAATAAATTAAATGTGACCGGGATTGAGGTGCACAACCTACGGTCAGCCGCTGTTAGCTTTGTGTTGGGTTTCACAAAGCATCCGGCATGATCACAAACATACTAGCAATTTCTCTACTAATGGATGCTGTCTGCGCATCCGGCACACCGCTATTCTTTTGTTACATTGACTTTAAAGCAGCCTTCGACAGCGTGGACCGAGGGAGGTTGTGGCAGAAGCTAGCCGGTTGGGGAATATCGCACAAATTACTAAACCTGCTGATAATGCTGCATAGTGAAACATGGGTTCAAGTTAAGATAGATGCAGGAACGCACCTTTCCCGCAAAATTAAAACTAGATGCTGTCTAAAACAAGGATGTGTCTTGGCCCCAACTTTATATAACCTCTTTTTGGCTGACCTGACTAAACAACTACAAATATGTAACTCCCACACTCCGAAATTAGGCGGCACAGCAACATCAAGTTTTTTATATGCTGACGACATGGTGTTGGTCAGCCGCACTCTGGTGGGCCTTCAGCGGCTCCTAAATAACTTGAAGTCATAGGGCCAGATGTACGACAGATTTTTGCATGAGCCAATGGGGTTCAGACCCGTTTGCGCATGCAAAAATCCTGTGGGCCATGTACTAACACTATTTTGCGAGTTGCAAATAATTTGCGACTCGCAAAATAGTGTTTAGCGACTCGCTATTAGGAAGGGGCGTTCCTTTCCTAATAGCGACCCACAAGCCATGTAAGAATGTTTTGCAACCGCAATTGCAGACGCAAAACACTCGCAGTTTACCACCCTCATCAAGAGGGTGGTAAAGCACTCGCAAACGGGAAGGAGTCCCCAGGGGACCCCTTCCCCTTTGGGAATGCATGCACAAACATTTTTTAAGGGCAGGCAGTGGTCCCAGGGACCACTGCCTTCCCTTAAAAAAATGAAAAGTTATTATTTATTTTTTTAAATGCATCCCGTTTTCGTTAAAGAAAAACGTGCTGCATTTAAAAAAAATTTTAAACTGTTTTATTTAAAAGCAGGCCCAGACATGGAGGTCTGCTGACCCCTGCAGGCCACCATCCCTGGGGTCGCAAATTACGACAGCCTCATTAATATTCATGAGGCAGGGAGGCATGGCTAGGAGCGTCAAGATGGCGGCCGCACTCTAAGAGTGCTCTGGACCCCTCTATCCGCTCCAAGATCCGCCATCACCTGCACTCATCTGACCACCCTACCTGTCGCCAGTGCTCTTGCTTCTACTTGTGCTGCCGAGCCGCCGGAGGAACTGCCGAAACACTGCCGGTGGAGCCTGTGTGTTGGCCGAGGCCTCTGCCCGGCGCTGATTGCAAAATAGCGGCTTCTCCTCCCCGGAGCACAAACTCCATCCTGCATCTGGAGCTGTAGCTCCGGCCCACTGGCTGCAGGTCATCCTCAACAATCTCATCTGCGGGTGCGGCGGCCCCGGGCCTGTCCGCGGCTGTGGCGGAGTGTTGTTCCATCCTCGCTTTCTGGAGGCCAGAGCGCCGCGGAGTGGAGTATTGCCCGGGTTGCGGCTCCCGCCCACTAATCACCACTCTGACACGTTACAAGGTCCATGGTGAGAGGATCACTGCTGTGGGGCACAAGGACCGGCTGCCAAATCGGGCAGCGGGGGAGGTCGCGTGTGTGAGCGCCTCCCCTTAACATCGCGACCTGGGAGACCGGCGTCGGAGACCCGGCAGCCGTTCCTTCCCGCCTCCCCTATGTGGCTCATCCCCGGCGCACCTGAGGGCATGGCGATTTCCTGACTGGAACCAAGAGGTGAGCCGGGGGCAGTGCGACAGTGTGGGCAGTGGCGGGGCGGAGATACTCTGCTGTCATTTCGGGCAGCGGCGAGCCGGCACTACTTACATCTATCCGCACCTCCTAACATCGGCGCGTTCCCGGGCCCATGGTGGTGACCAGACCCCCGCCCGGTGGCATCTGGGGTACCAGATTCATCGCCCTGGGGGGGCCTCCGGGGTACTGAGGCATTGAGCACTCCGCCCAGGACACCAGCATATCTGCGGGCCAGCTGAGGGTGAAACGGCTGCTGCTTCGTGCGGCGTGGGCGCCGTGTGGGAGGCCTTGCATTCCTCCCGTGCCTCCATTGGCGGCCTGCCCTGCAGAGCTGCTTGCCTCGCTGCTGGGGCTGAACTGGGCCGGGCCTGGAGCACCGCTACCATCTCTCATTCCTTGTGCTCTGCTGTGGTGGCCAGACTTTCACTTCGGTCCCTGGGCCGAGCTGCTGTTCCTTGCATGCCCTGGAGGCTGGGGTGACATTGCCGCAGATCTGCGGGCCGCCTCTCTGTTTGCCCGGAGCCCCGTGGCCCAGCTTCACCCGGCCTGGAGTCTCCCCCTGCATGACTTGGCGCAGCACCCATGACATTTACTGGGTCCGAGTTGCCCCTGGAGTGGGCTTCCCGGAGACCCCATCTGCTGTGACGTGGCACTGGGCTGGGGGACCCCAAACATCCTTGGCTCTGGTCCATTCGGCCCGCGGCTCCCCCGGGCCCATCTCGGCTGGAGTTCCGTCCACAAGGCTGTGGGCGTGGCGTCACGCAGGCCTGACCGTCGCTGAGACCCTCGACCAACCGGCCGGGTGGTTTGCCTCTGGCTCCCGGATGGGGGCTGGCGCGGGCCCCGAGCGGGGTGTTGCCCAGCATTTCGGAGCGATACCAAAGGGGATGATGGACGGAGCGTTAGAGCAAATCAAACACTCACCCCCAGTCAACTGATCTGGGTTTAATCCATCATCATTCTTTAGCTCACTCCACCACCCCAGTTCAGCATTTCGGAGCGGCTGCCTGAGTAAGTGGTGACCACGGTTGCAGTCTAAGCCGCCCCGCCACGGGTACCATCGACATCTTTGAGGGACTCGCCCTGGGTACCCACATTCGGACCATCGCGCCTTTGCCGCAACGTATCCCCATTGCCCTGGACGTTGCAGGGACCCCAAGTCAGTGGAACTGCCAATTCATCCCAACCGCTACAGCCTCATCGGTGTACCGCGTGGGGCGGCCATATACTCGCAGTTCGCAACTTACATAGCGCCCCTACGCCGTTTGGTGCCCTCACCTCGCTGAGATCGCCTGTTCGTGCTTGAGCTGTCTTCCCATCTGTCCACATCCCATCAACCATGGGGAGAGACTGCGGACCGAAGACACCGGCCAATCAGCCCACCATGGACCAATATGCGGTCATTGAGCAGGGGTCCCGCTCCGAGGGCGCGGAGGGTCAACCCCCGGCAACTGGGGACCTCAGCAAAATCCTGCAGGCCATCTCTACTTCGCAAGCCTCTGTTGAGCACAAGATTGGAGAGGTCCGTGTGGACATGGCTCTGATCCGGCAAGACCTCTGCAATGCAACGGCCAGGCTCACCGAGGCGGAGTCCCGTATCTCCTCAGTTGAGGACGACGTGCATACCCTCAAAGACCAGATGGTCCGTCTACAAGCCCACACTAAAGAACTGCACAGAAGGGCAGAGGATGCCGAAAATCGGTCCAGGCGCAATAATCTGCACCTGGTGGGCTTCCCGGAAGGAATTGAACACGGCCCGCTGGAATCCTTCATCGAAGACTGGATCAACTCCTGGATACCAGCTGACACACTCTCGATGTGGTTTGCCGTTGAGCGGGCACATCGCTCCCTGGCTCCGAGGCCCCCACCGGGTGCCCCACACCGGCCCATTATCGCAAGGATCCTGAACTTCAGGGATAGGGACTCAATCCTGCAACAAGCTCTTATCCGGAAGTCAGTAACATGCCAAAACCATCCGGTCATGATCTTTCCGGACTACACCAGAGAAGTCAAATCCAAAAGGCGCTCGTATACGGAGGTGAAACAGAAGCTCCGCTCCCTCAATTTGCAATACAGGCTCCTCTTCCCTACACGCCTACGTGTAATCTTCAACGGCAAAACGTTCTTTTTCGACAACCCCGAGGCTGCCTGGACCTGGTTGACAGAGGAGCGCCCCCTCGGCCTCAACGCAGTCCCGCAGGGGACGCGGGACGAACAGGGTCAGATCGGCCTCCCCAAAAACAAGGTCCTCGAAATTCAATTGTCAGTCTCCGCCATCACAATCCCACCATTCGGAAGAAGCCGCATCCCGAGACCAGTCGCCTACAGGGAGTTCCTCCTCCAAGACTCTGACTGTGCACTCCACCGACTCTGACCTTTCCAAGAGCCCGATCATTCCCATCTAAGGCGCGGGACGTGGCGGCAGCATCCCGCCGCAGCATCACAATGTCACTTGTGCACAGCGACATGTACTTTATTCAGATTTCTGCTGATGTTAATCTTGATCCTCCAAACAGAGGGGTCCGCCACATTTCTCTTTTTTCCATTTAGAGGTTCGGGACGACAGATGCTTCCTTTCCTGAAGTATAGGGTGGGGGAGGGGGAGAAGGTTCGGGCCGTTGCCCAAGGTTTTTACACGTTCTTCACACTTAGATTCGCAGCACCTCGGCTCCTACATGCCATCATATGGCCCTAGACATACAGTTTGCCAGACGAGACCTGCACCTCATGCACCGCCACCTCCGCGGGTTCCACTGCGCGGCAGCTCCACGACCCACGCTTGGCTCACTCCATCTCTTCTGACACGATGATACCCCACAGGAACTCACTCAGTGTCCTATCATGGAACGTAAACGGCCTGCTGGACAAGATTAAGCGGACCGCAGTCTTGAAACAGGCCCAAAGGCTAGCCCCCGACATTTTGATGCTCCAAGAGACCCATCTGATGGGTAACAAGTGCCCCTTCCTGGCCCGATATGGCTATGATAGAGTCTGGCACTCCGGCTTCTCAAGGGGAGTACGTGGAGTTGCCATTCTCCTGAAACGCACCTTGCCCTTTGTACCAGTCCAGGTAGTTCAGGACCCCATTGGCCGCTTTGTAGCTCTTTCGGACACACTGGGCGACGAAACCCTCAACGTTCTCTCCGTTTACATCCCTGCTGCCTCCCACACACAAACCCTCCACCAGATAGGTACGACGCTCTCCTCCCTGCCCCATGGTACGACAGTGGTGGGCGGCGACTTCAATGCCGTCCGGCACGCTGCACGGGACGCCTCCAGGGCCCCGTCGGCAACACGCATGACGCACGCCAAACTACTGGCGACTTGGTCTGAAACCATATGGGTCTGTGACGTGTGGCGCGTTTGGAATCCACGGGCATCCCAATACACACATACCTCAGCTGCACATGGTACCTACTCTCGGATCGATATGATTTTTTTGCCTGCGCCAGACTGCCGTCGAGTTAAAGACATACAAATCCTTCCCCGAGGCATCTCAGATCATTCACCGGTCTTCCTAACCCTGGGTGACCCTGCCACGGCAATGCGCCCAATGTGGCGGATGAATGCTTGGTTCCTTCAAGACCAAGACTTCTGTGAAGCAGTCCATGAAAATGTTAAACAATACTTCCTCACAAACCACAGCTCCATCTCCTCCCCCGGCACCCTATGGGAAGCCGGCAAGGCCACGATTCGAGGTCTTGCTAAGAGCCGTCTCAAACATCAAAGAGAGGCACGGGAAAACAGAATCACTTTCCTTGAAGCGCAGGCCTGCCAACTTGAAAGGGCCACGGCGGATTTGCCAGATGCCGCTCAACAGTGTCAATTGTCCTTGATCAGAGACGAGCTGAAACAGCAGTCCTTGGACTCAGCGAAGCTACTGTGGCATTCTTCAGTTGCCCGTGTGTACGGTTGGGGAGACAAAAATGGGAAAATGTTGCACCACCTGGTGTCATACCCTCTAGCAAACCGCATCATCCCTGAGATCCGTGATCCTAGTGGCACCATCCATCGTTCTCCTCAAGCACTGGCTCTAACGTTCGCAGACTACTATTCCACACTGTATGCCACCCAGAAACCAGTCTCTTCATTGAAGGAGCTGATTGCCCTGGGACGCATCCAACTACCTCAGCTCAATATGGCTACCTGTGATGGTCTGGAGACCCCGATCACACGCGAGGAGGTTCACAGTGCCCTATCACTAGTGGCGGCCGGGAAAACTCCCGTACCTGACGGTTTTCCACAGGAATATTACTCAGCCTACCGTGACACGCTGGTCCCTCATCTTGTTGCCCTCTACGACGAAGCTCTGGAGACGGGCTCCTGCCCCCCCGAAACCGACATGGCCACGATTGTTCTAATCCCCAAAACACAACCACCCTCATCGGCCTGCACGGACTACCGACCCATCTCCCTCATTAATACAGAGGTCAAGATATACGCCACGATCCTAGAAAAGCATCTGAAACCACACCTCAAGAAACTGGTCCACCCCAACCAGTGCGGTTTTATGCCGATGCGTGGCACCAGACACTGCCTGAGACGTTTGCACTTGGCACTCGCCAACCACCAACGGCTCACCCCATACCTAGCGCTCCTCCTGGTGGATTTCGAAAAAGCTTTTGATTCTGTGGACTGGGGCTACCTGGAGGACGTTTTATTGGCCATGGGCCTGGGCCCTAAATTTCGTCACATGATTCGTATTCTCTACTCCAGGCCAAGGGCTCGAGTGCTGGTCAATGGAACCCTCTCATATTCCTTTCCAATCGGACGGGGGACGCGTCGGGGTTACCCACTCTCCCCCCTTTTCTTCGCCTTGGCGATGGAGCCCCTTGCACACCTCATCCGCACGGATCTGCAGGTCTTGGGCTGGAACTGGGCGGGATCACACAAAGACAAAATTGCACTTTATGCGGACGATGTACTGCTATATCTTGCAGACCCTGCTCGGTCTGGTCTCCGATGCTTGCAGATCCTCCAGTCCTTTGAACAGGCTTCAGGGTTACATCTTAACCCAGCCAAATCGACCCTAATCCCATTACATCTCTCGCGGGAGTGCTTCGACTGGCAATCCACCATTCCTATTAGACGGCAATCATTTAAATATTTAGGAATATGGATTGCCCTCCTACCGGAATTGGCCTGGGCACTTAATGTTACTCCCCTAACCAACAGGACCAGAAGTGACTTGCAGAAATGGCAGAAGCTGCCCCTGAATCCCTTAGGGAGGATAGCGCTTTTTAAAATAATGATCCTCCCCCGGTTCCTTTACGTGATCCAAAACACCCCACTTCAGTTTCCGCGCAGTTGGTTTCGAGGCATGGATAGCCTTATTACACGCTTCCTTTGGAATGGTCGTCGACCGCGTATGGCATTCTCCCGCTGTCAGATCCCGCCCTATGATGGCGGAATGGGGCTCACCAACCTGCATCTATATTATCTTGCTACCCGCCTGTTAGTCTTGCATGACTGGTTTAACGGGGGTGGTCTGACCCTGCTTATAGGACCGAACTCTACACATTGGACTTCCCACAAATTCAAGCCATGATGTATGGCTTGCCCGTCCCCCAGGGCCTCCCCACAGTCACCCGTACAGTCCTTCTGGCATGGCATGCCGCACTACGGCACACCAATTGGAAGGGCAAACTGACGCAACAAACACCCCTATGGCACGGCACGTGGTTGCGGGAGGTGGGTGGCTGACAGGCTTTCACAATTGGCACCGCATAGGTATCGCCCTGCTGGGAGACGTCTGGGTCGGTGATCACATCCGCTCTTTTGCGGATCTGCAACATCGGCACTCGCTCCACCAATCCCAATTTTATAGGTATTTACAGCTCCGCCATGCCCTAGATATGCACCTATCTTCAGGCACCTCCCTGCCAGAACACAGTCCCCTCAAGGCCCAAATCACCATGGGGAACCTGGGGAGGGGGGAATATCAAGGATTTACCGTTCACTAACGAATAATGGTCCAGCATCCCTTAAATCCCTGAGGGCCAGATGGGTGGCGTGGTTGGGCCCCCTAGACAACGAGGACTGGCGAGATGCCCTAATGGCTCCCAGAAGCATTACGACCTCCGCCAGGCTCCGCCTGATTCAACTATACTATCTTCACGCTTCCTACATTACTCCCGTCCGTCTCCACAGAGCAGGTCTTACAGAGACTCCCTCCTGTGCACGATGCGGGCACAACAGCGCAGATTTCTTTCACATGGTATGGTCCTGTCCGCACATAACCTCTTACTGGACGGCAGTGGAGGCGGAGCTCACGGAGGTGCTGGGATGGGTGGTTCCACACAACCCACTACATATACTTCTGGGGGTCACAGACGGTCTAGATGGATCGAGGGGGGACAAGAAATTCTTAGGTACTGCCCTAGTAGTAGCCAAGCGTGATATAGCGATGGTCTGGAAAAATCCTGCTCCACCTAAAATTGCTGCATGGCGTAGGGGAGTGGACTGGTGTACGGCGCAAGAACTTCCCTTATATGAAGCCCGAGGCTGTCCGGCTAAACACCGGCGGATATGGGGTAAATGGCTGGGTATGGTGGACTGATCGCTTCTGTTTCCCGAACGTAGGATGCTCCTGAGCTGTATTGGGCACCACAAACTGTTTAATTGTCTTGTCAAGGTTTATGCTGCTATGTGGCCATTTGTACGGAACCGAGAATAATGCTGTACTGTTTGTTCTTTATGTTCATATAATCTCAATAAATTTGATTATCAAAAAAAATATTCATGAGGCATGCTTTCTGCGACCCCATTTCGAATCGCTAACAGTGCCTCAGACACTGTTGTACATTGGAAATTGCGACTCGCAAATTGCGACTCGCAATTTCCATTGGTCGTACATCTGGCCCATATTCACTCGTCAACGGCCTGACGATCAATCTTGCCAAAACAAAAACCATGGTGTACAACACCAAGAAAATCCAAATGCAGGCTTGCTTCTGGGGTGACCCCTGGCTGGAAAATAAATATCTTGGAGTTATCATTGATAGGAAAGGCACTTTAACAGCCCAGAAGGAGGCGACAAGAAGGAAAGGCCTGGCTTTGGCTATAGCACTAAAAAACATGAAGAAAAAACAAGCCGGCCCTTCACTGAAGCCTCGGCTTGAAGTCGCAAGAGCAGAACTTGTGCCACCAATTTCATACGGAAGCGAAGCATTAAGAGGGCGAGATGCCAGCATCCTAGATACCACAATCACCTGAGTCTATAGAACCATCTTTTCTCTGCCCAACTACACCCCACCGGTCCAGATAAGACTGGAATTCGGACTGTTAAAACAGTCGCTAGCCAGGCGCGGAGCATACATAACATGTTGGAATAAGATTCGGAAAGCCGAACCAAACACCCTGAACCACATGTTATGGGAAGAACTACAGTACCGTAACACGTCACCGGCAAGAGTGTACTTTCTTTGCAAAACCAGTCCATAATGTCTGAACGAAAACACAGTTCCAACTCTCAACGGAGAGACAAACAGCAGAGTCCCATTCTCAACGGAGAATATAATCCAAAAGTCCTGTGATCAACATCCATCCTCCCACAAAGAGGTGATCCATCTCCAGCCTGAGCAGCAATTCAGTTCTGTTTAGAATCGTTTCCTGAAAATAGAAACAAATTTCGAAAATAGGGATGAAAGTGTTTGGGAGTTGCTGGTTCCATGGCCATCTCAAGTGGAGGATGTACGGTCTGCTGCTGACCAAGATGGACCCTCAGGACTAGGTTTGCCTTCTGCAGAAGCCCCGTCAGAACTTGAAGGAGGAGGAAGGAGGAGTCAGTTTCCTGCTGGTGTGTGAGGAGGAGAACCTATAGGTATAATCAAGAGATTCCAAGAACACGGTATATTCAAGGGATTCCAAGCGGAGGATCGTGCCGAAAATAGCTTCAATAGAGCCGTCACCAGATACAAAGTCCTACGTGCTCCTGTGCAACAAGTGATCCGTGAGCACAGAAGATCGCGCGCCCAACAGCACCACAGGTTCTCCGCGAAGGGGCAGGCGCATGAACCAAAACAACAATAGTGGAGAGAAGTTCAGTCCCGAACGTCGAAAACAGCGGCGGTGAAGGTGCCTGTCTTCTTTCCCTGGTGGGACTGGTGTCCCAGGGTCTGCCTGCAACTGCTGTTCTTCTTGCCCCACAGCGCCCACCATCAGCTGAGGGGACTACAAGTCCCAGAGGTCTAAGCGCCACACACACCTGCCGCTTGTGAGGGGGAGGCGCTCGACATCGCGCTTAAAGCGCTGCCTCTCCCCCCGCGGCGCGGGACGCTATCCTGATTGCTTTGTCACCGTAGCGGCGGTGAAGGTGCCTGTCTTCTTGCCCTGGTGGGACTGGTGTCCCAGGGTCTGCCTGCAACT
The DNA here is from genome assembly GCA_963921515.1 of Calotriton arnoldi. Classification (NCBI taxonomy): domain Eukaryota; kingdom Metazoa; phylum Chordata; class Amphibia; order Caudata; family Salamandridae; genus Calotriton; species Calotriton arnoldi. Next base: position 447,574 of record CAWUFW010013347.1, on the reverse strand, counting down.
GCTGTTCTTCTTGCCCCACAGCGCCCACCATCAGCTGAGGGGACTACAAGTCCCAGAGGTCTAAGCGCCACACACACCTGCCGCTTGTGAGGGGGAGGCGCTCGACATCGCGCTTAAAGCGCTGCCTCTCCCCCCGCGGCGCGGGCCGCGCCCGCGCCGCGCCCGGGCCAAGGGCGGGCCCGTCCTTGCCCGTCATTGCCAGGAAGAGGCAGGGCAGGGTCAGTCCTCTTTCATCTTTCACCTGCTGTTTGGGACATAAACTAGAAGACTTTAAAGGTATTGTGTGTCGTGTAGAATATTGGGCTTTGCTATTTGGTGACGACCCACTTGCCCCAGGGATTTACAAAGCTGTCCGAACTAATGGAAGTGTTGTAATGTTTTGAAGTCTGCTATTTCCTGCTTGGCATAGGATATTTTTCTTTTGTTCTCTTATCTTTTGGCTAACTATTTAGTCTGGCTTCATAATGGGCAAAAGGAAAATTACGGAGGGAGCGGGGAGGACAAGTGGACATGCTGGTGAGACAGATACAGGGAGAAAGGTCAGGAAAATAGCAAAAAAAAAAGATTTGACTGATAATTGTGTTATGAATAGAATAGACAATCTCATTATTGAGTGTGAAGGGTTATTGGGAGTTGATCCACCAGCTGACTTACTAACCCCTTCCGACCCCGCCAACTCTCTAATTGTAAGACAACTCACTGACTCGCGTCCAACCATTATCCCGCCAATGTTCCAGAAAACCTATCGTAAGGATACAGTGGCTTCCCATGAAATCGCACGATCCGGCCCCGAACCGCACCTAGTGACTGATGCACCCTCCCAACTGCCTAGTTCCCCTGCCCGGGGGGCGAGTTGTCATATCGAACCTCTAGTTATCTGTACTAACCGCTTCTCAGTATTAGCAGGGGAACAAGAAACTTGCGAAGAAGTTCAATCCTCTACTCCCATGAAAACCTTGGAGAAAAGTCCAAATGAGACGGATGACATTTGTCCCCTCTCATTACGGACTCTTTTACAATCTATTAAATCACTTCAGAAGGAGGTCGGATCTATGAAGGTGATGATCAAGGAGCTTGTGACTACTGTTAAACTCTTAACTCCTAACAATATATCACAAACACCAGATATTTGCGCACCATCTAATTTGTGTCAGTCATCAATGCCGGGAGGCCTAGTAGATAGTAGCCAGCAACCAGCTTCTGCATTTTTTTGGGGTCGAGCCGTTAAGGCTCCACCTACTAATCCAGCAGGTTCTTTAGGAACTCCTCTCTCAAAGGTATTGCATAAAGACCTTTATTCCAAAGTTGCTGTGAATGGTAGAAGTCCGACTGAGGCTCTACCGGTTCCATCCTTGGGTAGAAAGACAATTTCTCCAGCAAAGTAAGCAACCATCTTGTCTCCCTGCAAAAGCGCAGATAGTTTTTATGGTTAATGTCCCCAAAATAGGCTCAAGATATGAGAATTCTAACTCCCTGATAAACAAGTCCATACACTGGATTCGTCACGTCAGGGGTTGTCGTTCATTGATCAGGGAAGATATAGTCAGGGCACGGAGATGCACATCAAATAACCAGCTTACTGACTGCATCGAACTTACCCTCTCCAACCCGGAACTAGCGGAGAACCTCTTGGCCTTAGAGTATAGAACTTGCTCCCCAGATTCTTCGTCTATTCAGATTAGGCGTTTTCTGACAACTGGGGGGGCTAGGGCTCAGGATAGTCTAAAGCTATCACCTTCACCAAGAGGGTCTCCTTTAGAGGCGGTGGATTGACTATGTTGCGCTTATCAATCCCGACAGGAATCACATCTTACCCCAATTATGAACAAACAGAGTGCCCCTAATACTAATTGTCCAAATATGTCCCTTGGTGACCCCTTGATTCTGATACAATCAAACAGCCATAATGGTGATCAGGGTTGTAGTCCAACGAAACAGGGGAATGCTACACTTTTGAATACTCCTGCTCCCCCTTCTGCCCCATCTTTTTTGACAAGACTGGCCTGTGATGGGTCTCTAGTACCACAATTCAAAATTTTATCTTGGAATATTGCAGGTCTTCAAAGCAAAATGTCTCTCCCTGACTGGAATGACCTAATTGAAGAACATCACATCTGTATATTCCAAGAGACATGGAGCTTGGTACCATTATACAAATCTGGTTACACCTGTTTTTTTAGATCTGCTATTTCTATGGGGAGAGGGCGGCCCTCTGGAGGCCTTATTGTTTGGATAAAGATCGACTTGGGCTGCAAAATCCTTGAACATCATTGTGATAGCCCAGATATAATGTGGCTTACGATTAAGGGAAGCAGGGGTGGTAAAACCATTGAGTTGTTCAAAGTTTATATAAGGGGCACACCAGGGGGTAAAATGTCGAATATTGTCTCTTCCCTAGAACATGAGCTTGCTGAACGTCCATCAGATTCGCATGTCATGATAGCAGGAGATTTTAATTGCAACTTCGAGCCACTAGATTCTGAGGACCTGTTGGGGAATGAGGAAGAAGACACGAAGTGGGGTGTTCCATTGTTAAGTATACCTCCGATTAAGAAATGGTCCCAAATCGCAATCCAGATTAATGCACTTGCCCTTGAATTCGGATTGAGGGCGGTGAATGGTAGAACAGCTTCTGATGCTCTAGGAGCAAATACATTTAATAGAGTAAACTGCCCCTCATGCATTGACTACATATTAGTAGATCTGAGACTCTGGAATTTGATAATAGATATGGAAGTGTTAATTTCTTCTGACAGTGACCACAACACGCTTAGTCTAAGTATGGATGCCCCATTTGCACTCCCTTGCTCCCCAAACCAGATTCATGGGCCCCTCATGATTACGAAGGAATTGATTCCTTCAGGCTGTAGAAGGTTCCTTAAATGGCCTAGAATCGTGACCCATGAACCATCGATGACGGGCATTAGTCACGTATTGAGTACAAACACCGCTCTATTGCTGGAAGCTCTTGGTGAAGCAGATGGTCTGACCAAGATTCCGAATCTATATGATAGATTGGTAGATCAGATTGGTATGTATTTTATAGCGAATAGTACAACTAGACCGAGTGGTCGTGCCAAAAAGTCCAATACTTGGTATAATGGGGATTGTAGAGCGAAAAAGAAGGCCTTGGTTATAGCAATCAAAAGTAAAGACTGCTCCTTAGTTAAGGAATCTAGAAAGAATGATAAAATTGCTATCTACCGTGCTAAGCTGGAGTGGGATGAGTCCCACTGGCAGAACATAAAAGAGGCAAGTGTAGCTAGAGATCCCAACCTCTTCTGGAATATGGTTAGGCGTTCGGGTAACAAGGATGTAGACCTGATTCCTAACCATATTACAAGCCAGGATTGGTTCAATCACTTTGGGAAGCTCTACTCTGGAATTGATTCATCCCCCCAAGAGGGCTCACATACTTATCTGAGTCCCCATTCTGCCTTGAATACCACTGATCTTTTTACTCTTGAGGAAGTGGAGACTGCCATAAAGAAAATAGTTCCAGCAAAAGCCCCGGGACCTGATGGTCTCCCAGGAGATCTCTTTCTTGCTGAATCCACTAACTGGGCAAACTATGTTATGCTTTTAATTAACTCTATCGCAAAGGGTTGTGCAGTACCGGAGTCATGGAAGGGTGCAGAGGTGGTCCCTATTTTTAAAAAAGGAGTTAGGGATGACCCTGCTAACTACCGTCCGATCAGCTTGATCGACGCTATGCAGAAAGTAGTTGGCAGAGTGATACTGCAGAGAATCCACCATTGGGTGGACGAAGGGAATATTCTCTCCCAATACCAAGCGGGGTTTAGGGCCTGCACAGGGACGGTGGACCAAGCATTTAGGCTGCTTTTAATCTATTGGAAGGTGGTCTTAATAGGCAAGGGCAGTCTTTATTTGGCGTTTATCGACCTAAAGACTGCCTTCGACCTAGTCCCCCGTGAGCGGCTATGGCGTCTGTTAGATGAAATGGGAATGCCACCACTGTTACTTAACTTGATGGTTCGCCTACACGAGGGCAATTATGCCCAAGTGAGGTGGGGGTCCCAAGGACAGAAAACGGTTAGGATCCCTGTGAACAGAGGGGTTCGCCAGGGCTGCGTCTTGGCTCCCACCCTGTTCTCTTTATATATGAACGGGGTGGTTAGCTTTCTCCAAGAGTTTCCATCTGACGCCCCTGCCCTGGCTGGTGATAGGGTCCCTACCCTTCTCTTTGCAGATGACACTCTGCTTATTTCTAAAACACCAGTAGGGTTACAAAAACTTTTAGATAGATTCTACCTCTTTTGCGAGTCCCGGGGGCTGATTGTTAATACTTTAAAGACTAAGCTAATGGTATTCAATCCCTACAGGTCACATAGAAGCAATTTTAGTTTAGACGGAACTAGTCTGGAGAAAGTAATAACATTTGATTACCTAGGATTAAGGTTGGCTGAGACAATGCAGTGGAAATACCACATTGATAAAATGCTCTTAAATCATAAGCGCGTGGCTGGAGCTCTAATAAGAGAACATCGCTCCTCACAGAGCAGACCTGTGGCACCTGCCTTAACAATTTATGCAGCCAAAGCACTTAGCTCGGCACTTTATGGCGCCGAATTATGGGGCTTCGAGAATGTGGATAGCATCAGCAGATCAGAATACACATTTTTTTAGAGATCTGCTGATGCTCCCCTGCAATGTGCCTCTGAAACCATTAATGAGCGATATGGGTAGGCACTCTTTTAAAGATATAGCCAGGCTACGGCCACTGCTATTTTGGGCTCGTTTGTGTCGGACTCCTGAGCTGACTAGCTATGCCTCCGCACTCACTGAAGTAATGGCCTTGGATGGCAACCAAAGAATTGGCTGGGTGCTCAAACTTAAAAAAACGCTCTTTGCTCTTGGGCTTAAAGAGTCATGGGACACGCAAACTCCACCTTGCAAGGCTGATCTTAAAAGGTTCTACTGGGCCTGGGTTAATGCCCAGGAGGTCAGTAATCAAAAAGTGGGAAGACTTACAGAAGAATTTTATCTTCATAAGCAATATATTCTTCTTGAACCATATTTAGATTTTATTCAGTCACCACGAGATAGAGCACTTTTTATACAGTTCAGGGTAGGTTCGCTCCCGGTCCGGGAGCTAACTGCAAAATGGAGCGCTCCATATCAGACACCAGCGGGGTGTCCCTGCTGCAGAGCACCAACAGAGAGCTTAGCCCACCTTATGTTTGCCTGCCCTGCTTATAAGAATGCTAGAACGAGATGGCTTAAACCTATCTGCAGACAATTGGGCACACAAGAGCATCGCACTGCTCTACGTATCCTAAAATCAGATACACGCACCCTCTTTGCCTGTGGTGTTGCAAAATATCTTAGTTGTGCCTGGATTATAAGGTTCAAATCTCTACGTATAGCACCCTAATGAATTACTATGTTTTTACGATACCTTTTAGCCTTGCCTTCTATAGATGTATATTGCATTGTAGCCTATAATATAGTTAATCTTCTGTTAAACAAAAACTAAAATCGTATTTATTTAATGAAAGTTTACTAGAATGAACTCATTTTTATGATGTTTCAAACTTTTTTTATAGTTTGCCCCTATTTTTCTTTCTTTTATTAGGAATAGTGATGTATAAAATGATTTTATTGGGCTTTTATTATTGATTGATGTTTTTCTGGTAATTTGTATTGTCCTTGCTGAATAATGTAAGATAGTTAATGCTTTTAAGATACTTGTTTATCGAAATAAAGCTATTTGACTGATTGACTGACTTACAAGAATCTCTCAATCTTACAGAACTGACAGAACTTTGGGACTCACCTGTCAGTTCCCAGATCTTCAAGCGTCTGGTTACAAAGTCACTTAAAATCCAGTCTTCAATGGAGGATAAGGCTACACTATCCAAAAGAGCACATGGATGGATGACGTTTAACAATTATACAACTCTTACCCTCCAAAACTATTTCGCAACAGGCTATCCAGCCTTTATCAAGCTGCAGTTCTTAAAATATAGGCTGGGGCTACTACCAGTTAAAGATCATCTGGGACCCTGGTTGCGTGGAAATCTTCCCGTCACTTGCTGCCTTTGTGGGACTGGAAAGGAAGATCTGATGCATTCAGTCGGTTCCTGTATAACTGTATGCAAAGAAAAGTGCTATTTCCTAGCAAGGGCTTTTCACCAAAGGGGAATTTGCACAAGAAGGCAGGCAATCCTGGCCTGCTTTGATGCAGGGGATCCCCAACTGAACTGCCGCTTTGTTACATTTTTGCAAAAGGTTGAGCAAAGTCTGTAGCACAACGCTGTTCGCCCTTCCCAACAGACTCAGACTGTAATATAAAGGATACCCGATAACACTGTGGTAGTCCCCAGTCACTACAAACCCTATTTCTCATTCAACAAACTGAGAACTGTAAATATGCAAGTGTGTAAAGACGTAAATGTTAAATTTGTTATTCATTCTACATGTACCATTGCATTACATACTGAACTCAATCAGGCCATAGCGTGGTTCTCCTAGGTCATTAATTTAATGGACTTTTACTCTTCTTCTTTTATAATTTGATACTTTTTAACGTGTAAAGACTTAATTTTGTTAATTTTATGTATAACATGGAATTATGTAATTATTATTTAGTTACATTTTATTGCAATGGTTTTAAGTAAGTTATCAATTATTTAATAAACTTAAACTTAAACCCACAAGGAGTGGGGGTGGGGGGGTTCGTCCATTCTGCCAACCTGGAAGGGCATACTTCAGATCAGTTGGTCCTTCAGATAGTAGAAAGTGGTTACACCCTTCCCTTCCTTCAAGCTCCACCCCATCCCACCCCTGCTTCCTTCCCTCACCCTCCCACCCACACCACCCAACCATCTTTCTGCAAGAAGTGGCAACACTCCTGCAGAAAGGAGCTGTGGCGTTGGTGCCAGATAAGAAAAAAAGATCACTGTTGCTACAGCCGCTATTTCCTTGTTTTCAAGGTAGGACGGCAGTGTGTGTCCGATCCTGAATCGTAGGGGGCTGTACTTCTTCCTAAAAAAGAAGTGAAAGATGTTGATCCTAGCCCAAGTGTTCCTGGCATTGGAAGCTGGAGACTGGATGGAGTCACTTGGCCTGCAGGATGCATATTTCCACCACCCCATCCTACAGTTGCATCAGAACTACTTTGTGGTGAGTTCTACGCATTACCAGTTTGTAGTACTACCCTTTGGCTTAACACTGGGACTTTGAGTCTTCACTAGGGTGATGGCAATGGTTGCCCATCTCAGAAGGTCGAGCATTTCTATTTTTCCATACTTGGACAACTGGCTGATGAAAGCTGGGTAAATGGAGGCGGTGTCTCGTCATCAGTATCCCTGCTGTTGGACTTGGGCTTTTTGATCAACTGGCCAAAATCTTACCCGAGGCCCTCCCAACTACTCCACTTCATACAGTCAGTGCTGGACATTACCCTTCTTTGCACCTTATTCTACACCTCAAAGGATTGTCAACATCCAAAAATTGGTACAACCTTTTCAACAAGGCACAAGAGTTCCAGTCCTGAGATTCCGGTTTGTGCTTCCTTCCTGCATTCTTCTAGTCACAAAAAAACGCTGTCTCATGAGGGTCTGGCAGAGGTGCATCCGTAGGGAATGGCTACAGTACGGGAAAGACCTGTCAGACTCCATTGTGATCTCCCCCCATCTCTCCGGTGGAGGTGGCTTGGTGGGAGAATGAGCCAAACCTCTGATGTGAAATGCCTTTCACTCCCTCTCCAACCATGGCTACTGAAGAGACATATGCTCCACCTTAGTGTGGGGAGCTCACCTGGAGATCAGAGGCTTCTGTTTTCCAGAACAGGTTCTTCACATTAACTAGTTGGAACTTTGTGAAATTCGACTGGCACTCAAGCCTACCTCCCCTCCATCTATGGTTTGTCCGTCCATATCTTGATGGACAACACAAGTGATGTAGGTAAAATGGCAGACTATGGTCTTGAGCACACCAACAAGGGATATGGCTTACTGCCAATCACAAAACAGGGTCTCTGAATGTCAAAGCCGACAGTCTGAGATGACGCTATCTTGCTGATCACAAGAGGCTGCTTCTGCCGGAAGTAGTCCAGGACATCTTTGCCTCGTGGGCCACTCCTTGGGTGGACCTGTACATCTCCACGTGCGGTGTTCAATGCCAGCTGTTATATGCCCTCCAGTACCCATTGAGGGATGCGTATCAGTTGAAATTGAATTTTCCACTGCACTACTTGTTTTCTCCAAGACCCGATTCATCTGGTTCTGGGGAAGATAAGTCAAGGCCTGGCCTAAGTCACTCTCATTGCCTTAGAATTGTCAAGGAGGGCGTGGTATGCAGACCTGGGCTTCTTCACATGAACCCCACTCAAACTGTCTTTCAGACCGGACCTAGTCTCCCAGGGGATGGTACTGCACCCAGTCTTTAAGAACTCCATCTACATGCCTATAGATGGAGCTGGGACATACAAGTTTCTTTCAGCTGCCACAAGAAGTGGTTGACATTATTCTTTCGGCAACTTAGCCCTCTACAAAATCTGTTTACTCTGGCAGATGGAATTGTTTTGTTTATGTTGTAAAGGGGTGAGCTGCTGGGGTTCATGTACAATCAGACAGGACCCAATTCTTTGCGGGGCACAAGACCCGTCAGGTGGCTACACCTAAAGTCCACCAATTAGATGAGATTATTGTGCGCAAGACAGGCTGTGCAAAATGTGTATATACATAAAATCCTGGGGTAAGAAATCCCCAAGTCCAAAAGAGTCATCCGTTTTAGGTCTGTATTTATTTTTTACCAAAAGAAAGAAAAACAGAACAGCCGACACGTGTTTCGCCCATGTGGCTAACAAGCCAAGGGCTTTTTCAAGGCAATTATTCTTATAGATAAATGTTTTCAGTCTTGTGTTCGTTTTGTTGCACGTAAGAAAGAGGAAAGCTGGATGTCTCTGCGGTCTGAGATGAGTAATGGAATTGCTTTGTTGCATGATGTGCAGACAGCTAGACCATTTGCAGGCCAAGTTATTGCAGATCCTGCAATTTGTGCTTTCACTTGTCCAGAGGGGTTGTACAGTTGGCAATGTCGAGGGATATTAAGTGGCGTCTGTGTTCCTATGTGCCATACCAGTCGTCCCTCTTCAAATCCCCCCACCCCACAATTGCGATACGTTTCCTGAAGGGTTAACAAATTTGTATCCTCCAACCCCTTTTCTTGTTCCCCAGTGGGACATTAATTTGGTGTGAAATTTTGGGGATGGAGAATCCATTTGATCCCCTATAGAGTTGTCTTTTAAGGATGTTGACCTTCAAAACTGTTTTTCTTGTTGTGATAGAATCAGCCACATAGTTGAGTGAGTTGCAGACTCCTAGCTCTTGTCCACCCTTTACATCTTTTCACCCAAACAAGTAGGTGTTGAAAGCAGAGGCTGCTTCCTGCCTAAGTTAGTGACTCCATTCCACCTGAGTCAGTCTATCACCCTTTCGACTTCCTGTCACTCCCCCATCCCACGAGGAATGAACTGTGGCATAGGTTAGATCCTAGGTGAGTGGTCAACTACTACCTGAACTGCACCAAGGACATTCGATTGGATATCCAGCTCTTGATGAGGTACTGTGGTATCAAGAAGGGCAAAACAATACAAAAAAGTACGCTTTCATGATGGGTCAAACTCTGCATTAAGACCTGCTATGCACTAGCAAAAATAAAAGATGCACATGTAAGGAAGAGGGCTCATTTTGCCAGGACTAAAGCCGGGAAAGAGTTGTTCCAATTACAGTTTTGCAAGGCAGCCACTTGGACATCTCTGCACACATTTGCCAAGCATTTCTGCCTGAATTCCAAGGTGAGTAGAGATGATCATTTTGCCAGATTCATCTTGCAAGATTTCCTTATACAACGATCCATCAACCCTTCTCCTAGGTGTGGGTAAGGCTATGGAATCTATTCTTCAGGTGAGGAATCTGCAGGTGGAAGTATTCATCAGAAAAAAAGTTACTTACCTAGGGTAACCATCTTTCTGGTGGATGCTCTATGTACCTGTAAATTCCTCACTGAGCCGCCCTCTCACCGTTTGATGGATAGTTATAGAGAAAGTTATTAAGATCCAAAATATGAATATATTTTGGCACTGCGCTACTCTTTTGACACTAGCCTGTCTTTTCGCATTGAAGACTGGGGAAAAATGGATGGAAACTGACGTCTTTGCACCAGGGCGGACGTTCAGTGATGTCCTCTTACGCCACTTGCGATGTCGATACAAGGCCATAGCACCCTACCAGCGATGTGAGAAGTTTGAAGTTTCCAGATCCAATCTGGCGGCTGGGTTATTCTACAGGTGAGTGTTGGGCCTGGCCCTTTTTGCAGGGTTATCCCTAAACCTTTCGCCTTCCTCCCGTAGGGTTCTGCATTTCGTTTTTCCTGGTTTTATGACTCTGGGCACTTTGCCACTGCTGTCCAGTGCTAAAGTGCAAGTGCTCCCTATGTAAAAGGTAATGGTAAATGGTTTGTCCACGATTGGCATATTTAATTTACTTGTAAGTCCCTAGTAAAGTGCACTATGCGTGCTTAGAGCCTGTAAATTAAATGCTACTAGTCGGCCTGCAGCACTAATTGGGCAACCCTCATGAGTAGCCCTGTAAACATGTCTCCGGCCTGCCACTGCAGTGTCTGTGTGTGCAGTTTTAAACTGCCGTTTCGATCTAAGAAATGCTGCCACTTGCACGGGCCAAACCTTCACTTTTACCTCATGTAAGTCATCCATAAGTTAAGCCCAAGGCAGCCCTCTGGGCAGGGTGCAGTGTATTTAAAAGGTAGGACATATGCTGTTGTGTTTCACATGCCCTAATAGTGAAATACTGCTAATTTTGTTTTTCACTATTACAAGGACTCTCTACCCATAGGGCAGTGGTTCCCAATCTGTGCGCCACGGCACCCCAGTGCGCCATTAAAAGTAGCCAGGGGCGCCGCGAAAAGATGTGCACCAAGCACAGAGTTTGGAAACTACTGACTGATACACAATAATAAGGGTAATACCAGGGGGTGGAGGGCATCATGCTGCAGACAGGGATTTCTAATCAGTGGCAGCTTTATTCTTGCAGTTCAAAAGCTGGAGTTCCAGAGGCCGGAAAAGTGCAAGCGCTGTAGCACATTCATTAGCAGTTCAGGCAGAGCCTTTCTGGGGAGGAGGATGGGGCCTGAGTGGGAAACACAAGATAAGCAAGCAGGTAGACGGGGCTGCCGGGATGTAGGTCAATGTGCCTGGAATGAGACTCGAAGAGATACTGAATAAGGAAATAAAACATCCTGCAGCAATGAAAGTAAAAGTAAACATTTGCAGACAGCCTGATTTTACACACAACGGCCCTTGATAATGATTTATAGCGCCTGGGAGCCACCTCCGGTTCAGCGCAGCTGGCACAAGTGGGCAGGTGAAAACTCATGGCTAATAGCGCGTTCTCCAAGTTACACATATTATGGGAAACTATCTCAGTAGGTTAATGTGCCTGCTGCTAAGAGCTGTGTAAAACCTGTGGGTTAGAGTGATTTTGGAAAGACTAACCCTGGATTAAAATGCAAACGGTGTGCATTTGCTTCCCTAATTTATGGTTTGAGCGCATTACTTGCCTATGTCTGCTGCTATTAGTCATTTACATGACATTTGATATTTGTTTTATTTATGTCCTCCTTGCATGGACCAAGTAGTGTGTGCTCCCCTCTGGGTATAGGCCCCACCACCCACTCACTGATCTTCATTTCCTGACATGCCCGTGACTACTGAACTTTGTCTTTGTCTTCCTAATTTTCTATTTTGCAAATTTTAAACACAACGGGGCTGTGCAAGCACAGTGATTGCTTTTCAGTCTTTTATCTAGACATGTGCACTTAGACACATCCAGCACCTCCCTCCTGATTTGCGCCACAGATTGAACCAAACCTCTTGTTAGAGTTTGCACAGTGTCACCCCAATAGTCCATGGATATTTTTGTCTAATATGTGTCACTGCTTTGAATGTCCTGTTTGAACAAGCCAGGTTTTGTGTGCGTCCCGGACTAGACTGATGCAAAACAAATGGACTGCTGAAGCATCGTAAATTGAAATGTACATTAATTAATACAGTGCAGTTTTCTTATTGAATCATAAGATAGTTTGCAGCATTGAAATCAGCCTTTCCAATCATGCAGCTATTGGTCGTTGGTTGGACTTGATGCCGGCAGCACTGTGCTCACATGAATATCGAAGTCGATCTTCGAGTCTCTTAAGCTGCCTGCTCTGTATTCTCAGTGGAAATGATTTAGCAATGCTTATTGTGCAGTGTAGTAAACAGGGCATGGTGGGACACTGATAGCAGGACACGATCGCCGCAATAATCAGAACAGCAAAACTTTAAGTACTAAGGCAGCAGGGAGAATCCTGCTTCAGATTCCAGGTCTGTCCGTGCACACCACAATGCCGCCAATGCGCATTCCAGATCTACCAGTACATTTCACAGGGCTTCCAGTGCACATTTCTGGGATGGCAGTCAGTGCCAATCATAGTACTATCAGAGCCAATGCATGCCAAAGAGCCATTAGTGCGCATTCCAGTTCTTCCAGTGCATCCAAGGAATATAAGGGTTGCTTTGCCCTGCCCTGCCCTCTGCATGATCTGAGTGCCCCTTGTTTGGTGAAGCTCAGCCATGTGCCACTTCATTCTACACATATCCATTGTGCTTTACCGCCACAAATTATGAAACACACAATAGCTGCACTCATACACCTAGAGATCTTGAGAAAGATGCCTATGATAATTATTTCTTTCGACCCCCGCCCATCTCCCCTCCATTTGGTTCCCAGGAAAGAGGCCCACATCTATGATTATTATACCTTCATCGGCTTCAGCCCAATTATTTTCAGGGAGAGAAATGGAAGTACTCCAGAGGCTTGGCTTGCATCCTCCCACCCGCCAAAAAAAAGGGAGATAATGGGGAGCCGTGGCCAACGGGCAATAGATCAAGGGAGCCGCAAGTCAAAAAAGTTTGGGAACCACTGCCATAGGGTAACATGGGGATTGCCTTGAAATATCTTTTAAGTGTGATTTCCCATTGGGAGCTGATGGAGATTTGGAGTTTGAGGTCTCTGAACTCCCAATTTAAAAATACATCTCTTGGTGATGTTGGTTTTTGTAGGAAAGTAGGATCTGATTTCAAGGCTACCCCCACTTTTTGCCTGGTATCAGTGTGTTTTGACCTAGTCTGCTGGGATCCTGCTAATCAGGACCCCAGCAGCTGTGCTCTCTCCCCTAAATCAGCTCTGGTAAGTACTTTGGCACCTCCACAATTGGCTACTGGTGTACCCTTATACATCCATGACATATACAGCATGTATTGTGCCACCCATGGGAGTCCACTTAAACTCTGACTACAGGCCTGCCACTGCAGCTTGTGTGAGGTGGTGCTTGAACCCCTCACCACAGATATGTTTCCTTATATCTGAGGTCACTGCACTTAAAACCTATGTCACCCCTATAGTAGGCCCTTCAGTCCTGAGGGCAGGGTGCTTGGTTACAAGTGTGAGGGTGCCCCTGCATGACCAGGACACCTCTACAAACCCCAGAGTCGATTCTCCAGGTGTTGTAAGTGTGGTCAGCCATTTAAAGATATATAGTGTATATCAGTCATTATGAGATGTCTAACTATATAATGGCGGCACCGAACCTGGTCATGTTTGGTAGCAAGCATGTTGGAATCATACCCCAACACCGATTCCGGTGCTGGAAGTATGATCCCATGTACTAGAGGCACCTTAGGGGACCCCCCCCCCTGCACTCCCGGTAACAGTCTTTCAGGCTCTGCCAGCAAGCTAGTGCTGCTGCCGATCAAGACACGAGCCTGCCCTCCTGCTGCTGAGCTGAGCTAGAGCAATAGGTTTCCTGTCACAAGGAGGTGTGACTACCTCCCAGACAGGACCTAATGTACTGGGCTAGGGTGGGAGTGCTTTTCAGCTCACCAGAGTGCATTGAAGGACACAAATGGGGCTCTCCTTGCATACTCCGGTTTGAGCCAGTTCAGGAACCCTTGGTTCCTGCTCTGGCGCGAAACTGGGCAGAAGGGAGTATGCTCCCCTCTGTTCAACTCTTCCTCCGGAAGGGACCCCGAACCGTTCCACACCTTTCCTTGGGTATTTAAGGGCTCCCCTGTGGGTGGGTCCTCAGATTTGTCATGGAACAAGACTCACCTCTGAAACCAAGACACTCTTCAACCGTCTGGACACTTGAACTTTCTTTGGACTTTGACTGGAACCGAGACTGCGTAAAGGAAGACTCCTGCTGCTCCTGGTCTCGCTGTTCTTCAGGTCTTCTGCCTCGTCTGTGCTTCACCCAGGTTCTCCAGACGACCTGTGGGCCTCAAGGACATCCAAAGAAAACTCCCTTGGAGTAAAGGAGTCACTTCCCTGCTTCTGCAGGCACTGCAATGAAACTGACCGGTCTGCTGCTCCTGTCGTCCTAGGACCTTCCTGAGGCTCAGCAACACAGGTCATGGTTCTGTGGCTCTCCAGAGGCCTGACCTGTCTTGCCTGCAATTTGCAGAACAGTATCCCTCATCGGAGTCACTGGGACCAAAACCCTGTGCACCGCGTTGACTTGCCGTGGCCAAGGCTTGTTAGTTCTGCACTGCAGTGATCTTCGGTCTACAAGAAGTTCCAGCCTCTAGCACCTCATTCCCTCAAAGATCTGCATCTTCTCTGCAGTCCTTGCATCATGGGCCTCCATCTTTGGTAAGCTGCCTGAGGTCCTCTTGCGACTCCTGTGCCTTTGGCCCGTGGGTCCTCTTGAGGGTCTTCCTTTGCTTCAGTCGACTCCCCTGCGTACTCTGGGCCTGCCCTGACTCTTCAATGGCAACTTGTTCTTCTGGACACAATGATTTTCGTGATTTGAAAGGTAGCGCAATAAAGCATGAAGCGCTTTGGGTTCGAGTGGCCGCTCTTAAGGAACGTTTGCCACTCGTGCAAGTTATTCATACTTTGGGCCATCAACGTGTGGGAGCACACACATGGTTGGTAATTCCCTGGCTGATGAGGCAGACAAATCTGCTGTAGCCACTTGTTCATTAGCAGCAGTCACTAGGTCCATGACTAAAATTGATGATGATATTTTAGTGGCTATTGCTGCTACGAAGGAGGGAACAGAGTATCCCCAAGGTTTCCCTTCACGTTATGCATACCACTTGTCGTCTGATCAAATTCCATTTGCAACTATTCCGTCCATTGGGGATCGGCTGATTCCCAACGAGGACTGCAGACTTTCTTTGATTATTGCCGCTCATGAAGGTGTGGCTTCTGCCCATGCCGGTGTAAATGCAACTGTTTCCCTTTTGCAGCAATGTTTTTGGTGACGTGGTTTATACCAACAGGCACATAAATATGTTTTTTCTTGTGACATTTGTCAACAAATTAAGCCTTCTACTGTTGCACGCCCACCACATACTCAGCTTTACATCTCTAATCCGCCATTTGGCTGTATTTATATTGATCACTGCGGTCCTTTGACATATGACGCTGCATTTAAACACATCTTGGTTGCAGTGGTTTCTTGCACTAGATTCCTTTGCGTTTGGCCTCAACGTAGTGCTGACGCTCGAACTGTCATTAAAGATTTGCGTGTCTTTGTCGGGACGTTTGCCTGTGGCACCTTCCATTCTGACCTAGGTCCTGCCTTTGCCTCTAAGGCTTACCGGGATGCGATGAAGTCTCTGGGGGTGCAGGTGCAATATTCGTCGCCATACCAGTCCGAGGACAATTCAGTTGTGGAGCGGATGAACCGTGACTTAAAGCAATCTTTGACAGCTAGAGTCTTAGGTACTGGCAGGGGTTGGCCGACTCATTTGTATGGAGTCCAACGGGCACTAAATCTCCCTAGAAGATCTCTGGGTGGGTGGACCCCATACGAAATGTTCTTTGACATTAAAATGTTTGTGCCAGACCTTAATGGTCTAGATGTTGTGGTGGCTGCGGCAACCTTTGACGTAGATAATCATTGTGCTATGTTACAGGATCTACAAAAGGCTTGTGATTCACAAGCGAAAGCCCAGTTGCCCTCCTCCACGGATCCAGCGGTGCTGATTCCTGTTTCTGGCTGGCTTCCTAAAGTTGGAGATCTGGTCCGAGAAAAGGTGGAGAACAAAAAAGAATTTGGTCCATCCTACCGTGCACCGGTCATAGTCCTTGGTTTGAAAGGCACCCGGACTGTGATCCTACCTCCTTTACCTGGTCGTAAGGAGAATCATTACATTTCAATCAAACATGTCAAGCTACTCCCTTTGGCCTATACTGAATAGTATGCCTCCAAGCATTCCACGTCGAGATCTTTCGCTGAATCCGATGGCTTCTGTCTCTTCGACTGCTCCCCAGCAAACCGAAGGGGAGATGGAAACTTCAATTGTTTTTCCTTCTACATCCACACCTGTGGATATTGAGTATGCTTCTCCTCCAGTTGAAGTCATAATTGACATTCCTGAGAGTACCATACCTGAAACATCCGATGCAGCACATCCCAGTTGTTTCAGCTTGGGTTAAGTGGTTATTATATGGATCGTAATAGCTTTTCCTCCGACACATCTTCCTCGTCATCCTCTGTGCCGGAGATCCCTGCCCGTTTTCATCTACTGGTTCAAAAAGACTTACCTGGTCCCACCCTGGACATATATCTGGATGTGGCTTACGATGATATTCCTCTTCATGTGGATCAGCTTTGTGACTGTGTTTTTCCTACTCATTAATGGCCATTATTTACCTGAACGCTCTGCTGTGAACTTTGTTGATGGAGTTCTGGCCCCTCACACGTCGTCCCATATAATGAAAAGAGACCAAGCCCATGTCAATATATCAGCTTTCCCTGTTGTTGATGGCATTGTGTGGGATAAAGTATCATACGATATCCATGGCCTGACTGAAATTTTGGACATTCCATACGTCTTCCGCGTTTCCTTGGAAGATGTGGTTTTGCCCGGCATACATTCAGATGACTGTGATGTTCAGGCCGTTGATTCATTGTTCTCTGATTTAAAATATTATGCTGCATTTGACACTGAAGATTTGTATTTGAATTCGGCTAGTTACGCAGATTTATTTTGTTATCAACATTATCGCCATTATTTCTTACACAAGACAAAATCACAGAGACCCTTTTTTAATTATACCCAAAGGGAGCATTGCCCAACACCATTACAGGGAAGTTCGAAGACCCAACAAAGTAAATTTGTGTATTTTTCTGGTTACAATCTGTCTGAGCCACAGTCCTATTTTTATAAATTGAAGATGCTGCCCCAAACTAAATTTATATTAACACACTAAACTGGTTTACTCCAGGTCCTTCAGGAATGATTTCTCCGTGAAGGGTTATGAGCATTGGAAGGACACAACTGATTTCAAATCCATTTGGGGTACTAAAGATCGGCAAGTGCAGGGCACTGAAGCTTTGCATCGTGCATGTCTGATACCATCTAAAATCTTATTTTTAGATGACACGGTACAACAGATTACTTGTTTTGGTTTAGCCACGGACAAAAATCTAAATAATGCCTCCATTCCATTATTGGCTCCATATAATACATGGCAAACAAATGCTAACTACACAATTGAAGACTTAGCTGTCTTATTTCAGAATGGCACACTTGACTCTTCCAATATTGACCCCTTGGGATGGTTAGTGTGGCCGACAACTTCAAATGCATGTCAATTACGTTTTTTAATACTACAAAAGGTTTTACACAAAGTACACCTGATCCACGCTTCCCACATTCGCTTACAGTTACCACATATTCAGTGGGTAAATTATTTCAGCAATGGTTGGAACATTCCACACTGTCGTCTGTGAAACAACACCTTTCTCATTTGCCAGGTGACATCGATTTGGCTGATTTTCTTTTAGGTCCAAAGTCCCGTTGAACAAAACTTTTTATTTATTCCGCATAGAATGAATTTTGGAAACTCTCGCAGATGGAAGCTGTGGTGCATCCCCGCCAAACAGACCAGGCAAATTTAGAAAAAGTTCTTGCAGTGGTGGATACCAGCATTAATACACTGTCTTCCCGTATATATGCTTTAGATAATATTTGTATCTTCTGTCATTGACATTGTTCAACATAAAGTGTCTGTTTTGTGTCATGGTCAAAATCAGTTATGTTCTGTAATGCAGTTTGCTTGGACTTTGCTAACACTCAAAAATGGAAAAGTACCATGGGAATATTTGAATGCTTCTGCACTGTTTTTGCTGTTTAATTTGACTGATAAACAGAAATTAATGTCCATAAAAGATGCCACATACACATTGTTGCATATTGAACAATTAGAACAGTTACTGTTTCCGGTAGCCAAACTGATTCAGCTGTGTGGTTAATACATGGGGTTATTTCACTGCCTATCTCCCTTTTTCAGTTCACAGCGTGCATGAAACATCATCCTGTTGGAAGATATGAGCCCCTCTGCAATAATTATATTAACAAATTATGGTCGTTACCTTTCACCTACAGATGTCAGCACGCAGATAAGGAAGTTTTCCTTACAGGGGAGGACTGTGATTCCACAGTAGGACATTCCCTAGTCTGTAAACAAGTTAAGCTTCACGGAGCCTGTAACGTTTCGGCCCCTAATCTGGCTCGTTTTTTAAGAGGTACCCCTATCCCAGCTATTATTCCCGTATTAACTTTGCTTTCTAATGGTAGTTATCTTATTTTGAATAACCACGACTGCTGCGGCTTGACAGCTGGCATCCCATATATAGTAACAGTTTCTCAACGAGTTACATGTTGCAGCAATGTCCTGTTTCCACCCCCGCATGGTATTGTAGATAGTTCGCTTTGGCCTTCCATTCCAACTTTGAAGACGGGTTTTAATAAACTAATCAGACTCAAAGCACTATTGTTTCAACAAGAAGTCGCTCTCACATCCGCTCGAGAGACCTTCGAATTGCAGGCGGCAAGAACCGCAAGCGAGATACAGTCGCTGCTAAACACAAATCTCCCACTCCATTTTGAAGAATTAATGCACCAAATATTGAATGCGTCTGATACGGAGGGCCTTCCTCACTTTTTTAAACTTGTGGGATCCATCCTTGTTATTTTCTTTCAGACTATTTTTGGAGTAATTCAGGGCTTTATTTATTCTATTTTTTCCAGCGCCTTCGGAGGGTTTCCCCTGGTGCTCCTCTTGATTTGCGACATGCTGGTTCTCCTATTATTGCTCTTTGGAGCTGGCAAACCCGGTCCAGTTGCAACTGTACCGTGATCGAATGTGGCAGCTCTTTGGTTCAATGCCAGTGGAGTCTTTTGTCATCCACTACTGGCTGACCTTCAGTTATGCCTACTTCACCTGCGTACAACCTGTGTTCCACTGTCTCTGATGCCCTTTTCAATGGGCCGTGGATATCTGCCTGTCCAATACCACACACGCTGCCCTTGAATACGATCTGTTAAAGGGTCCGTTGAAGGCCCATGACCATGTATGCGCCAGGGGTAGGCGTTTGGTGTGCAATCCTCTACTCGGACCAACAGCAGACTTGAGTACCTGTGCTCTTGCGCAGCGCCTCATAGACCGCAGTTTCATCGAGGTTAACGCTGGTTGCCCTGAGATGCTCCTGACAGCTTCTGGATATGAGGAGCATGTGTGCTCGTTCGACCTACTCAACTCGATGGCATTCCTTTTTACAATGGAAGAGGCAGACAGCATTCTGGAGTTCATGGCATTCCGCTTTTCCCGCAACATTTTTGTCTCTGACGACTAACCATGAATGGATAGCAGTTTTTGAGCGCCCAATTGGCAAACTTTTTGGGGGGAAACATTATATCCTTGCAAACCGTGAAAAGAAATTTTGGGCTTCAAACTTACACCAATTGGACTACGCCGAAGATGCTTTGCCTCTGCTTACCTCGGATTTTTGTTTTTCGCATCGGGCTAACGCCCTGGCCAAGGGGAGCGTGTCACGTGGCCCATGGGGACATTGTCGTTTTTTTCACTAACTTAGCATGAGCACGTTGTAGCTTGCCTGCTGCTTTGCACGTTATTACACGTCTTTATTTTCTGCAATAATTTCAATGGCTACTTTCACATGAGAACTCATTGCTGTGTTCGCTCTCTGCATGTTCCTGGGATTTTGACTGAACATTATGTGCAAGGTCGAACAACAATGCCCCTTATTTTGTTCTGGCCAGACCTTAGCCAAAACATGCCGATGCAGCTGTTGTTTGGACAGCGTACTTGGGTTTTTAGTGGGGTACACGAATAGGTGAGATGCACTTGGAGAGGGACCTTTCCAGGGATAAGAGTGAGACAGCACCTATGATGTAGATCTACCATCTATAGGCTAAGGTATGGGGTCTGCTGACAAAGCCCAGAGATTATATAATAATACTTCTTAGCAAGTGGAGGTAGGTTAGGCACTATAGTCTTTTCTTCATTGTCTTTCTATGATGAAATCTCACTTCATGATCTATGGACTAGCTGCTATGTTGACTATATTTGTACTATGCATTTTCCTGCTTGTTGTGTCATGTATACTGCATATTAGGGCACGTTGGTTAAAATAAATATTTTAAACTGTTTCGTGTCTGTCAGATCTTATTGTGGACAAGTACCAGAGTGTGAGCGAAAGGGTGTGTCTTGCTACCGCGATTCCTGAGAGATCTGGGAGTGTTGTGTTCTGGGGTGTCCAATCATTTGTTTCTCTGTGAGTGAGTAGGAGAGCAAGTGAGACACTATAGCTAGTCGATCCTGGTTTCATGGGTACTAAGGTGGTAGGAAGACCCAGTCTGTATACACCAAGGTCCCATATTCCTGCGCATAGTTCTGTATTTGTGCAGAATCCCTGCAACAAGCCATGCAGCTTTCCTTACAAGCAAGCTGGAAGATAAACTGTACCCCAGGCACCTGATCAGAAGAGCTAGGAAAAGAGCCAGAAATAACCAGAGAGACTCACTGCTGGAAACCCTTGAAAAGCCAAAAACCAACAGACTGGTTTGTGTCACGACATATGGAACACATGCAAACATGATGTAGAAGATAGTCCTACGGCACTGGAAAACATTGACATCAGCCGCTCTGAACCTCGAGTAACCGAGGTTCACCTTTAGAAGAGGGAGAGCCCTGAGGGACCTACTCGTTCACACAAGACCAAAACGGAAGGATAAACAAACATGTGCACATGAAACCCTGTGGAATTTACCAGAAATAACTGGCCATTACCCATGTGGGCATTGTAATATTTGCCCTCTTATAAAAGCAACCAAGGAGTTGGACTTGGGACTATGCACACCCTGGATTTTAAACAAACACACTAATCGCAATAGTACCAATGTGGTATATGTAGTCACATGCAAATGCGGTCTGAAGTATATTGGCATGACCAAAAGGAAGGTGAAACTGCGCATCAACGAACACAGAAGTACCTTTCGCTACAAAAAAACTATCACGATGATGATACGCCACTTCCTATTGGTGGGACATTCATAGAACAACTTCACTTGGGCTATAATGGAGAAGTTGCCACCTATAACCAGAGAAAAGCAACTATTAAGAAATGAACAGAGATGGATCTATAGGCTTTCGAGCACATCACTTGGGTTGAACGAGGAGATCCCGTGCACACGATTGTCATGATAAGGGGTGGATCGTCTGTGAAACACATCAGACACACACTAAAAGAAAAACAGAATAAACTAGTCCATTCTCCTCTGTCACCTATTCGTTAAAACTAGGACATAATGTTATAAACACCAAGATGAGTACAGATCAGTAGCAAGTCATCAACTTTTTCTAACAGACCCCAGAATTACAATTTTGTATCCAAAAGAAACTATGAAATATATATGAAGAGACCTCGCCCTACTTCGTTTAAAAGGACTAGATATGTCCTATATCAAACAGGACAATAGAAAAAAAAAAGAAATTGTGATTTTGTTTCCCAAACATCAGATATGTGTAAAAAAATGAATCCACGAGGCCTACGCTCCACAATAGGGTCCGAAATTAATCAGGACAGAAACTTGGGACCTGGAATTAGGAGATGTCCACAGACGATTTTTAATTTTTAACTTGGGTCCAGAATGACAAATAAAGAAAAAAAGAAACAAGACTACATATCCCAGGTTCCCTACGAAATTGCGGGTTTGACGTCACCATGGGCGCACATAGGCACTTGCTGCCCCTACATAGACTGTCTCTCAAAATCAGTCTGGCCCTCGGCGGCAGACAAGGAGACATTTAGGTATACAGGTGGTGCTCAATCTTTGACGAAGTAAGTGTGTGCGTAAAAACCTGGATGAATGATATGAAAAAGGACCTTGCATGATAGGGCGGGTAAGAGAAAGTATGCCGTGATAACATTGGGGGCACAGAGTAATAATAAGTCACTTATCCTGAATTACAAGCTCGGCTTAGCCGATCGTGCCTAACACCAGAAAACCTCTCTTCCGACCCCAAAAAACGCATTCCTTGTATCTATATTCAGGTAATGATTATGATTATAAGATTGGCCAACTTTATAACAGGGAGAATTGGTATGATGAACTGCAGAAGGCTTGGGCCCAAAGCAGTCAAATCACATGATGCCACCGCTATGCCCTGGGTGACCCAGGATTTTTATCTTTGCACCCCTCACCTGAAAGCTTGGTGGTGCAGGCATGTACAAGCAAAACCAATCCTAACACCTTTCCGGCCACTTCCTTGGATTAGTGAGTCAAAACTTGTGGAGCAATGTGGGAAGAAATTATTTTCATCCACAGTTTGGCACTCATGTCCGTGAATGCCAGCTGCCTGCTTGTGGCACTATTCTCATGCCCTTTGGGACTCAGTGGCTCAAGTCCTCCCAGGTGTCCATGATTTCCGATTGGTCCTCGCCCAGGCCATACAAGACAGTCATGACGTGAACAAGTTCATAATTTGTTGTGGCTTGGACTCTACACATTTCATCGGGCAAGCCATTGGCACGAGTCTCACCATTCATCACCACGCTTGGCTGCGATCCGCCATTTTTCCAAAAGAGATGTATTAGTCCCTCGTGGACATGCCATTCGATGGGGCTCACATGTTTGGGCACTAGACAGTTTCCACTCAAGCCGTTCAAGGAGAGCAGGTCTACAGCACGCTCCCTAGGAGTTATCTGCTGTGCTGCATCAGCCATACAATTACTTACGTGGCTTTGACAGAGGTACCCCATACCATCAGTCTATCCAACCACAGCATGGTACCCAGCTGTTTCGCATAGCGGCAGTGGTGCTCAACAGTCCATCGAGCCAACTGCCCCCGCAAACCTACCTGCCAAACCCCTTAAGCATGCCCTTAGTAGAGTACAGCCACCTAGTGGGAGGCAGGATCAAACCATTCTTGCCAGATTGGCAGGCCATAACATCTGAGATGTGGGTACTGCAATTTGCTCTGGAAAGCTATGCCCTACCCTTCTCTTCCACACCGCTGCACCATCCACCCCCCGCCCCCCCAAAACACTGACTGAGGAACATCTTTCTGTTTTGCAGCAGGAGTGCAGGCCCTTTTGGCCAAAGGGACTGTGGAGAGGGCTCCCATGGCAGAAGTAGGATGTGGTTGCTATTCCCATTAGTATCTGATGTTCAAGAAGGACAGATGCTTTAAGCCTATTTTAGACCTGGACACACTCCATGCCTTCCTCTGGAGGAAATATTCAAAATGCTCACAATGGCCCTGATCTTGTCTGCCCTCAACCCTGGAGACTGGATGGTTTGAATTTGACCTTCAGGACGCCTATTTCCATATACCCACAGACCCATTGGCGCTACCTGCAGATCGTGGTGGGACAGTAGCATTTTCAGTTTGCTGTGCTCCCTTTAGTCTCACCAGTGCCCCTTGGGTGTTCACGAAAGTGATGGCGGTGGTGGCAGCAAATGGTCTGAGATCAGGGATCCAAGTCTTCCACTGCCTCAATGACTGACTATCGAAGACAGGCTTTCTCCATGTAATAGTCAACCACCTCTAGACTACTGCAAACCACCTGTCTTGTGCGTACACTATCAACATGCCAAAATAACACCTGTCTCCTTCTCAGATGGTGAACCTTCTGTTATCTTTGAGGTTCCCTATCAATGTGCCAAAGTCACACCTGACTCCTTCTCAGATACTCCCCTTCATGTGAGCCATTCTAGACAGGGTTCTGTTTCATTCCTTGCCCCCTGAAAAAAAGAGTCCAGAACATTCAAGCTATGATTTCAGTCTTTCAGCCTCAGTCCTGCATTTCAGTGAGATACACTCTGATGATGCTGGGACTGATGGCCTACTGCATATGCGGTTTCTGAAGTGGGATCTGAAGTCACAGTGGGCACACCATCCAGTGGACCTCTCTGACCACTTTTCAGATTTGGAAGAGACTGCAAAAGGTTTGTCATGTTGGTTACTGGACCGTGATTGGGTCAGCAGCAGATACACCTCTCTTCCCTACCCAGAGGTGACAGTGGTGACCGATGTATTGCTTCTGGGTTAGGGTGGCCATCTGGGAGAGGTAGAGATCAGAGGCCTCTGGTGGAGTCCCGGGTCCATATCAACCTTCTGGAGCAGAGGGCCATCTGCTGAAAGCCTTACTTCTATCCATCAAGGGAAGACTGGTTCAGGTGCTCATTGTTATACCACCGCCATGTAGTTCTACAGCAAACAGGGCAGGGTGGGGGTCCCGGACCATGTGCCAGGAGGCCTAGTGCCTCTGGAAATGACTGCCCCATCAAGGGATCTTCCTGGTGGTGAACCACCTGGCAGGATCATTGAATGCCAGGGCAGAGGAGCTCAACTTTTGGAGGCCAGCGAATCTCAAGTGGCAGTTGCACCTGAACGTGGTGCAAGTTATCTTCTGCGAATGGGTAGAATCTTGCCTCAATCTCTTCACCTTTGCCGCAATCTCTTCGCCTTTGCCTCCAGTTGGGTTATTGCTCACAAGTTCAGGTTCTGCTACATTTCATTCTCCCTCCAAGACGTGCAGTGGTACGTTCTTTGTCGGTGCCAATCCTGATGCCACAAGTGACAATGGTGGGTCTTGCCTACTCTGGTGTCTGACCCTGAGCCAAATGCTTCTCGACCCGACCATGGTGGTGCTCCAACTCTACTCTACCATGCTCTGTTCTCATACATTCTGATTCAGACTAAAACACTACCTTTACTATGAAGCTGTTCTCTGTTGCTCCACCAGCATTTCAATTCTGACTCTGACCGTAATTTACCGCTACCTGGAGATGACAATGGAGATGATAGGAAGGATTTACCCTCGCATTATGATGGATTTACAAAAGTCCACTGGGTTTGATACTTTCCCTCAATACAGGGTTGATTTCTTTCCTTGGGCCGCCAACAGAAGAGAGGGAGCTCTTTGTTGTAGTCATCAGACGTGCTGCTGAGGCCCTGGATTAATCGGTCCCTTTTGAGGTTAAAACAAATGTGCTTACTAAATGTCTTTAACCTGGGCCATCTTCTGACCCCTTCAGTGAAGCCCTCACTGACACATTATTGATTTTGTCTAAATCTTTCTCTTGTCCAAACAGGCAGGTGGCTAGACTTCACATGCCAGTGGCCTAGCAACCCTGACTTTCTTACACAGCATCCTTCTTCTAAGACTTTGGTGGGCCAAGCTTCCACCAGCAAGGTGAATACTAATTTGTTTCCCATGATCGCCCCCCTCATCAATAGGGAGTCAAAAAGGATTGAGGTGTTCGGTAAACATTGGTCTTATCAGACAGCCTAGCTTTGATGTTAGGCGAGTGCCACTTGTCACCTAGGCCATTCTTTCCATGAAGACTTCAAGACCTCCTTGGCTCAAGCCATTCAGAATGGTCTGCATGCAACCAAATATGCAATTCTGGTGGATATTTCTAACCACAAATTCCTCACCTTGTGAATATTTCCAGGCTGGATCCAGAAACTAAAAAGGCAGTGCTTAGGCAAATTCAGTCCAACAATCAAAATTTAGAAGTCTTTCCAATCTCTTTCATGTGAATAGATTCTTTATTCATGATTTCTTCTTATACAATCAGCCAACGCGTTTCGATCATACAAGAGCTTCATCAGGGCTGCAACATACAAAATTTAAAAAGTGGCTCCTTACAAAAATCTTAAAAACATGCTAAAATAACATACACAGTAACTATAACAAAATTCCTACGCACATGCTATGAGTGTTCTCTTGACAGTTCATCATATAGTTAAAGCAAGAAATTGTTCGAATCTGATAAAGTCTTTTCTTTGTCTTTTAATCCAATAAACACAGAAGGATCCAGCCAACACGTGTTTCGTCGCTCTGGGGAAATGTCCCCCGACTTCTTCAGGGCTGTTTAGGTCTTTGTATTTGTATCAAGTAATCACTCCGCCGGTTGTAATTCCGACCCGGCTGGTCAAGTATATGGGTGTTCTTGGAGTTTGAGTCAAAATAAAAATCCGCTCCAAAGGTCGTGATTGAACCGAAAATGAAAATAATCAGCCGTAATACGAATATGGCGTGTTAGTGCAGACCAATGTTGCTCGATCTGAAGCGAGTGCGCTCCGACCGACCTCGGCCACGGGTGTGCGTTCTGTTCTGTATCCAGAGCGACGAAACACGTTTTGGCTGGATCCTTTTGTGTTTATTGGATTAAAAGACAAAGAAAAGACTTTATCAGATTCGAACAATTTCTTGCTTTAACTATATGATGAACTGTCAAGAGAACACTCATAGCGTGTGCATAGGAATTTTGTTATAGTTACGTGTAGGGTTTGATCCTTCACAATTTAGGGGTTGCAGGATGTTCCCCCCTACCTTTTTGCACCGCATAACCTATCGAACCTACATATTACACGCAGAAACAGACAGGCGCCATCACTTCCTATACAACCAACACCCAAGTTTATTAAGCAACATACACAGTAACATGGACTGAACAAAAGACATACTATTGTAACAAACATACATACAGTCACATGGACTGACGAAAAAAGAATTATTTTGGCAGAGAGAATTTGTCAAGCAATAGAAACCATCATATCTTTTTGTGCAAATATGCAATTCAAAGTGCTCGCAAAAGAGATTTATGGCAAAGAGTACTCATATTGCTTTAAAAAGAAACTCCATCTCTTCACTTATTTATGCAAGCACGTTATTGCAAAAGTGTTTGAAATGACATTATTAGTGCATCTAACATAAGCAGAACAATAATCACAGGTTTTATGTAATCACATTAGTACATCTAACATTGACAGAACAGTAATCGTATAGCTCATTTGGGATGGACTGGGTGATAATAGGGAACAATTCTTACTCATGCATATTACATATCAATGTCTGGAAAAAATTATTTCACCTCTTGTCTCAATATCGCCTCTCAACATTAGAGTGGATGCTTCATTAGTCTGGGAGAACATCTTGTGATAACCTGGTTCAAATGCCTCTCGAATTCAGTGGTTATTTCAAGCGGTTTATATAAAGTTGACCACTGACTTTTAGCCTACATTGGAGGACTTTCCACTAATCCAGATATAACCAGTCTCACTAGCATGATGAAAGTATGTCAACTCAGACTACATGTTTATTTTACACTTCTACTGTCAGACTATGGGGCATAGATCTTGAGTAGCTTGTAACACACTTGTCGCTTCATGTGTTAGCACAGTTCTTGTTTAGATGAATTGACACTTTCATGAGTTCTGCAAAAGATATTGACATGCTGAATGTGGACCACAGGCAAGCAGGCTAACTTAACATGCTCAAAATGGAGTTTGGCTTTGTGTATTTTACAACATCCCTGGTTTGTATGTTTGAGTATGACTTAATTTAATACATATAAGTGGCATCATTTTAGGGATTCTGCTTTGTATAAACTAAGTAAAATCCAAGGTCTTAAAAGAAGAAAATGTAAAACTCTACACCTAAGATTATTCAAATAATAAAATCAACATAAACAAGTCTATGTAAAACAGCATAAAATAATGCATTAAGCTTTGCATGAATGTATTTTTAGTAGTAATATAAAATTAATGTCACTTTAAAAGATATAATCATACAGCAATTTAGGCAGAGATGCATTTTGACAATTAAGTAGACCAAACATGATATTGAAATATGCTAAATTTAAAAAATAAGGTGGCTTGGTGAAAATTGGAAATGGAAAAAATAGTCAGATGACAGACTTTCTGTCAAGGGGATCCCGAGTGTTTTTCACTCAACCTTGGATGCCGTCCACTTTTTTTTTTTTTTCTTCTTTTGATCGGATTGTGGTTAATCACTTCTAGTTATTGACTGAAGATGTTTCCATTACAGCGGGATCAGAGGCTGCATATGAATGATCAATTGGCACTGCAAACATGTACCCTGTTGCTTTTGAGGTGGATGGAGCAGAGCACTGGAACAGATTTCATGGTTCCAGAGCACTTGAGTATGGTGAGAGCCCTGCTCGATAGCTCAAGTTGCATCAGTGGTGCAAGCCAATCTTTGGCAAGCTTTTGAAAGGAGTAAGCCTGTCCATCATAAGCGAGACTTATGGTGAGCTTTGCTCAACAGTGCTTCTGGTGTGACTGCAGCGGTTGCAGGTGCTTCTGCACATCCAGGAATGCCACAGTGTGCTGCTCCAGATGTAGTTCTAAGATGATTTCAGTTGTGCAGCTCGTACTAAGAGCGGTCTAACAAGCAGAGCATCCTTTTTGCGTAAGGACAAAATCCAGCTCACTTAGTTCAGAAAGCCATTTATGTCCCAGATAGTGTGCTAGAGTTTCTCTGCACTTTTGCTCAGCTGTATATGTGTACTCCATGTTCTAGAGTTTGATACCCTTGTTGGATCAGGAGGAAGATGACAATACAACAGATTACTGGAAGAATGGTGGGGTATCCTCCAAAATGACTTGAGAACCAGGAGTGAAATGAGGGAATCAGTCCAAAAACAGCTTTAAATCCAGCCACCAGACAAGACCAGATCTAATGTTTTTTTTAAACAAAAAAAGAAGTGTACAATACCAGTTGTGCTGGACACAGTGGAAATTGTTTGTATAATATCTGCAAAATGAGTAGAGTAAAGCTTGTAACAGCCTCTGTATTGCTAAATAAGTTATGACAAGTCGTAAGTCTCAGCTGAAAAAGTCAAAGGGACCTACTTTTGTAGTAAAGCTTCAACAATTGTACTAATTATGGCAAAATGTAGGTCTTACAGATCAATTCTAGGCCAAGGGACACCTTTGATTACATGCTGAGGTGGGGCAGTACAAGGTTATTAATTGTACGTTGAAATTAACAGTGCACACCGTTGGTAAACGAATTTGTTTTACAACATAACCATTGAATGATTCAAGCGTGTGTGGTACAGTGTGCTACACAGTGTCAGTAATGTATGAATAATATGTGAATGAATCAAGCACAAAATTGCTTGAAATGCTGTGTGCACTACAAAAGGATATTTTTGACAAATTCAAACAATTTTAAACATAAAAATTCTCAATAGAAATGTTATGTACTCAAATGAACTTTCCAAACGACAATAGTTTGATCACGTGTTTTCTTTGTGATATAATATTCAAAAAATGCAATCAAATGATACAGCAATGATTTCAATGACATTACATCATACACAATACATGATTTTATACATGTTCATCAATTAAATACAGTGTTCTGAAGTCACAAATCAATTGTGTGCTGCCCTATGCATTTCGGGACCCATTGTCCCTTCTTCAGGGGCCGCTGAAATGTAAACAAAAAAGATTCTCAAATTACCACCGTTTGATAAAACACGAAAAGTTCTTAGCTACCAAATAATAGGACACCCCCAGTCGGGTGAGTGAAATAACACATTAAGGTGAAGGCAATTCCTGCCGAAATCAGAACATTCTTTGCTAGTGGTTCTAGAAAGCGCAATAGGAAAAACCACAGTGTCACAAGTTACTGCCACCAGTGGTGATAAACGAATAACAGATAGCCAGCTGAAATAGATACCATCCAATTCAAAAGAAGAGAAACGATGCTGATGCCCAGGGGGTGAACAAGGTAAAAAGGTTGCCCGTGTAACGTGTACTAAAGAGGGCATTTGAAATAGCAACTTACTACTGCACACAACCCGAATCTTGCTCAGAAATGCGCTGTCAGAACGTAAGTGAACCTGCGGGTTACTAATAAAATTTCCGAGGTCATGAAAATAAACGATAAGAAACAATAGTAGTGCGCATAATACCCGAGCTAAAAAGTGTGCACGTGAATGTTACCTGGCTAGGTCCAGAATGGAGGACGAAGCCTACAAAGTCAAAAAAACACACGTAAGCGTGAAGTATGGCTCAAATGTTATCAGCGTGCAAAAAATGCCTCAATTGTAAAAACGCAAGTCACAGAAGCATGCTTACCGGATGTGAACTAAGTAACGCGCCCTTCTTATTCAAACGAATTTGTCAACGTTGTGCAAAACACCCTGTGCCGTCTCCCATTTACAATGAAAAAGTGCAACGATTCCCGGGGGCTGATCACGTGAGCGCAACTCCGCACGCACGTAGAAAACCTAGGTACATGAAAGTAAATGTGGCGGCCATCTTAATGTGATAAGGGAATCTACACTTGAGCGGAAAAAACTACCGGATGTGAACAACGTGACAGTAAAAAGTGTTTGCACGTATCCCTACTTGCATCTAATGCATAAAGGTGAAAACAAATAAAACAAAGGGTGATGCAAAATTCTCTGTAAATATGGTAATATGGACGTGACGACCCTCTGAACATGTCAAATAAATCACAGCATAGACGATAAATGCTGACAGGAAGCCAGCATCAATAATGTAACAGGAGAAAGTTACAGCAAAATCCTAGTTTGTGGAAATTGCAAGAGAATTCCAACGGGAATTAAAGAAGCGAACAGAAAATAAATAATGAATCAGCACTTATAGACAATGTGCTAGGACAACTGAAAAAGTTGATGTGTTAGCTACATCCTTCATCGTTGATACAGTTCTATACAAATGATACTGTCCTGGTCAAAATTAGAAATATTCTAGAATGGCATAGATAACTTTCATATGTTTGCTGTTAGAAACATAGGTGTTACAAATGATAGCAATTTGTACACAGTGATTTACATGCGTTAGTACTAACTCAATATAAAACTGAAACGTCATCACAATATATGTAATATGTGACATAATACATAATGTGGCTGCTAACACTGTTGATAACTACACTAACCCATCAATAGAGCTATAGCAAATAAAAATATTAAACAACTTGTGTTTGTGTAAAAAATGAAATGGTGTGAATAACTGCAAGTGCTTGGTGTGAACTGAATACAGGTGGGTGTAACTTGTGAGAGATGCTGTGCTTATAAGAAGCAGCTTAAATCCAATTTATCGTTAAGACCCAGAGGCATCATGGTTTTACATTTTTTTATCCAGAAAACCTCTTTTTGAGACAACATTCTACTAGGGTCAATACCTTCTTTAATTTGCAGTTTTTCCAAGATTAAAAATCGAACTTGGGTGATGTCGTGACCATGATCCAACCAATGGACTACGAGATTGGAGTTTGTATTTTTCGTCCTAATCATGCTTTTGTGCTCTCCAATGCGTATTTTTATTTTCCTTTCAGTCTTCCCAATGTATAAGAATCCACAAGGACATTTGATACAGTAAATGAGGTTCGAGGTATTACAGTCCGATGAATGTTTTAAATTGATTTTTTCTCCCGTTCTTGGGTGTGTGATGAAATTCTGCTGTATTACATTGTTACAGTGATTGCAGTTGCTGCATTTTTTCATCCCTGTGAATTTTGTGCTGCTACATTGGCTCTTGGCAAGTAACTCCTTTACATTTTTACTTCTGGTGTATGCAAACAAGGGAGGTTGAGTAAATGAATTACCAAAATCTGGATCTTGTTGTAGCAGTTCCCATCTCTTGACAATGATCTTTTTGATGTTGTTTGATCTTGTGGAAAATTTTGATACGAAGACCATCCGGTTGGTAGGAGTTTTTTCTTTGATCGTTAGAAGTTCACTACGTTCAATGTTTTGAATACGCTTCTCTGCACGTTGTATGATCTCGGAAGGGTATCCTCGTTGAGCAAATCTGTGTTTAATCCGAACCATGTCCTGATCAAATTTAGCAGTGGTGGATGATATTCTTTTGGAACGTAGCATTTGAGAGTATGGTAAATTCTGCACCAAATGAGGTGAATGGAAACTACGAAATAGCAGGGTGTTATTGCGGTCAGTGGGTTTAACGAACACACTCGTATTGATGGTTGAATTGTCCTTCTCCACTAGTACATCCAAAAACGGTAACTGGGTATTGCTGATATTATACTTGAACTGAATCCTGTTGTTTCTGGTGTTCAATAATTCAATCTGGTGCTTCAATGATGCTTCGGAGTGTGACCAGATTAAAAATATGTCGTCGATGTATCGACAATATATAATCAGATGTTCACACCAGGAAGGATTTTCAAAAATGTGCTCTTGCTCAAATGCGGCCATAAAGATGTTTGCGTATGTGGGGGCCCCCCCAAAACCCATGGAGGTCCCACTTATTTGAAGAAAAAATTCATCATGCCAGCGAAAGTAACTGCTGCAAGTAGAATTGCAGTAATTCCATCAAGAACACCTTGTGAGCATGAATTTGAGGCTGATTTAAAAGGGCCCATTCAATGGCGTCTAATCCTTCTTGCAAAGGAATCGACGTGTACAATGATGTAACGTCTATGGTACACAGCATCCATTCTTCGGTGTTCATCTGGTCCAAATTCTGTAAACGTGATAAGAAATCTGTAGTATCTCTTACGTAAGATTTCCACAAGCGTACTATAGGTTGCAAAAATTGAGAGATATAAATGCCCAACGGTTCAAAGAGAGACCCACATCCAGACACAATGGGTCTGAAAGGTGGGTCTACAGGATGTTTATGAATTTTGGGCAACATGTATATGTGTGGTCTTTTGGGAAATTGTTTAGTGAGAAAATTCATGGTTTTGGCTGAGATCCAATCCATGTTTCGTGCATTATCTAGGATTTTGGTTAAAACTTGTGAGATCTCCAAAGTAGGGTCATGATCCAATTTGAGGCATGTTGTTTCATCGGCCAAATGTTCATGACTTTCCTGTTGTAGTAAGTGGAGTCCATAACTACAAGAGCGCCTCCTTTATCGGCTGACTGAAATACTAAATTTTCATTGTTGGCCAATTGCTTCAAGGTATTTCTTTCAGATTTGGACATGTTATGACCTTTATGTTGTTGGAATTCCAGTTTGCTCAGGTCATGTTTAACTAGTGATTCAAATGAATCAATCATTTTGTGAGTTACAGGTGCTGTGAACGTGCTTTTGGGTCTGAATTCTAGAAATTTGTGGTCTTCTTTGGTAACAGGATTAATCAAGACGTTGTCAAAAAAATGCTGTAATCGGATGGAACGCATGAATCGATACAAAGCCAGTTCTGTTTCATGGATGCTGGTATTATATGTAGGTACGAATGTGGTTCCTTAATTTAAAATTTGTAGTTGTGATGTGAGAACTTGCAAAGAGATATTTATGACAATGTTTTCTGACTCCGTAGGTTTTGTCGACTTTTTTCCTTGGCTTTTTCCTTTTCCTCTGCGGATTTTGAAGGACCTCTGCTGGATTTTGCTGTCATTGGATCTGGTGGTTGTGTCGGTTGTTGACCTTTGGATAAAAAAGATTCAGTGGAACTTGTTGCCCGAATATCACTATTCTCAACTCCTATTTGGCTGGTGGTGGCGATTTCACCTCTTGATGTTTCAGCATTCAAAGGAGTTCTTGTTGGCAATATCTCACGGTCTGAGACGATACTTTCCTCTGATGAAGTGTGAGGGTTTTTGTTGGGTTTCCGTTGGGAGTACATATCTGCACATGTATATACTTCATTGAGACGATAATCAATGGTATCCCTCTTAAATGTTCTGAGTTTCCGCTCCTGAAGTTCTCTTCCATGGTTCTCAAGTTTAGTGTTAATTTGTTCCAAAGCCTTGGACCAATCTTCTGTTTCCATGCGATTAGACAGTTCTAATTTAACGTTGTAAATTTCTTCTTCAAGTTCTCTGATAGTTTTTGAGAGTTCTTCCACTATCAATAAAATTAGATCCAATGTACACTTATTCAGCACTGCATACCATTTATCCATTAATGGTTTGTTGAACTGAAAGCAGAAAAGCATGGGTTTAATTGCTAATCGCAAACCTCGTGGTATTCTTTTAAGTTTTTGATATTGAATAAGTGTTGATGCATGGAGTCTTTGATTCAATTCTCTTCGGCATATAAATTCAAGATGTTTTAATTGCTGGGTGATAGACCCTTCTCGGGTGTCGAATGTTTTGGTAGCTTTGATCAAAGCATAAATTTCGGTGGCTTCTTCAGAAGTGTATGCTTTAGTTTCTGTGCGATTATCTGTTTTGCTCGCAATACTTTCAAATGAAGTCATATTTTGAAGGAGGTCGGGTGCAACCGTTACAGAAGGCAGTTAGAAGTGTAACTAATTGTAATTTGAAATTAACAGTGCACACCGTTGGTAAACGAATTTTTTTTTACAACATAACCGTTGAATGATTCAAGCTTGTGTGGTACAGTGTGCTACACAGTGTCAGTGGGCTGCCCATCCCACATGTATGAATAATATGTGAATGAATCAAGCACAAAATGTCTTGAAATGCTGTGTGCACTACAAAAGGATATTTTTGGCGAATTCAAACAATTTTAAACATAAAAATTCTCAATAGAAATGTTATGTACTCAAATGAACTTTCCAAACGACAATAGTTTGATCACGTGTTTTCTTTGTGATATAATATTCAAAAAATGCAATCAAATGACACAGCAATGATTTCAATGACATTACATCATACACAATACATGATTTTATACATGTTCCATGTTCATCAATTAAATACAGTGTTCTGAAGTCACAAATCAATTGTGTGCTGCCTATGCATTTCGGGACCCATTGTCCCTTCTTCAGGGGCCGCTGAAATGTAAACAAAAAAGATTCTCAAATTACCACCGTTTGATAAAACACGAAAAGTTCTTAGCTACCAAATAATAGGACACACCCAGTTGGGCGAGTGAAATAACACATTAAGGTGAAGGCAATTCCTGCCGAAATCAGAGCATTCTTTGCTAGTGGTTCTAGAAAGCGCAATAGGAAAAAACACAGTGTCACAAGTTACTGCCACCAGTGGTGATAAACGAATAACAGATAGCCAGCTGAAATAGATACCACCCAATTCAAAAGAAGAGAAAGGATGCTGATGCCCAGGGGGTGAACAAGGTAAAAAGGTTGCCCGTGTAACGTGTACTAAAGAGGGCATTTGAAATAGCAACTTACTACTGCACACAACCCGAATCTTGCTCAGAAATGCGCTGTCAGAACGTAAGTGAACCTGCGGGTTAAAAATAAAATTTTCGAGGTCAAGAAAATAAACAATGTATATAATAAGAAACAATAGTAGTGCGCATAATACGCGAGCTAAAAAGTGTGCACGTGAATGTTACCTGGCTAGGTCCAGAATGGAGGACGAAGCCTACAAAGTCAAAAAACACACGCAAGTGTGAAGTATAGCTCAAATGTTATCAGCGTGCAAAAAATGCCTCAATTGTAAAACGCGATCAAACTATTGTCGTTTGGAAAGTTCATTTGAGTACATAACATTTCTATTGAGAATTTTTATGTTTAAAATTGTTTGAATTTGTCAAAAATATCCTTTTGTAGTGCACACAGCATTTCAAACAATTTTGTGCTTGATTCATTCACGCAGTACAAGGTTATACCACAACACTGTATTATTTTAGAAACTAATCCCATATGGTTGACCGGACTCCATCCCACAGCAGCTGATGTTAGTTAACATTAAATCTGGACCACTATTTAAAAGTGTGTGGTGTACTCGAATGGCCGAAACAGGAGTACCTGTTAAGACAAAGTCCAACTCTAGCATCAAAGGGGAAGAATCACAGAGCAGCCTCGGACGCTCTCCCTGCAGGGCAAGGCTGAACAATGAATGGTGCAGCTCAAGACAAATGCCCAAAACCAGCCCAAAAGGAAGATTCTAGATCAAAGGTGGGGTCGAGATCAGCAAAACTAGCTTTCTAAGGCCATGAGGGAGGGCCACATTATGTACCACATGCTGAGAATAGAGGGCAACACAGGCATAAAAACAGATTTACTGGGCACGTGGCAGACACCAGCAGAACCAAGCGACAACACTCCTCCCGCCTCCTACACTTCCTGCACCTGTAGCTATACTGAGCCTCACCAATAGTACCCCTACCTGAAGCCACAGTCCCATCACTGTCTGTCCTCATTAGAACCTCCTCACAAAACATACCCAACATCAGTCTGATCACCCAGACTAGAAATCTCGAAGGCCCAAAAGACCACCCAAGTAGGATTAGAGAGGGGTGGGGCAGGCACAACAACTTATAAAGAATAAGATCGATCTAGAGGATACCAATAACCCTCACTCCCAAAACCATTAAAAGATGTTTTAACAGGGGTTGCCTTCCAATGCCTCAATAGATTGCGACTAGTAGGCTGACTTGACCACATCCCTGCAACAAAATACTGGGTCTCCGGAAACTATCAATAACTGAGCACGTTTGACTAGCTGAATTAACAAACAACAAAGTTCTTTCAAAATAGGTAAAAACAAAAACAGCAAGTGCACCAATGTAGTTTCCTAAGTCAGCCTTCATGACCCAAAAGGAAAAGGACACTTTCGAACTTGCGTCAATGGAAGGAGTGAAAACCCACAGGCCCTCAACAAGTGGTCTGCCTAACACCTGCGTACAATCGGACCCTTCCATAATGGTGAGGCCTTTGAACTAAACTCTGCAAACATTTTCAAATCGGGCAGAAGAAATACAGCCACATGAGGAGCACAAATGGCTTCGAAGGGACTCGCACCTCGAACTACAATATGACAACAAAAGTTATGTATACTTGTATGGTTGAGTACTATCTGCCTACTATGGGTAGTCCCACACTTACGATTGAGGAACTGCTGGGTCAAAAGGGATTCCAAATGGGGAACTACAGCACCTGTGTAGGGATCTCTTGTATGTCACCTACGATTACACTAAACCAAATACTGGCATCCCTCATGCTCTACATAGTGCTGTCTTACGTAACACTTGATACCAACACATGACCTCAGTCAGCTCCCAAGCATCAGTCAGGTTATGTTATGTTTCTTCACTGATCCCATATGCGGTAGGTGCAGATAGGCTTTACCTGTCTCAAGAGGTAGCTCCCAAAAAAGCAAAGTGCCTCATTCACCTTTATTTATGTAGGATAAGGGCCAAGATCCAGCCTAACAAGATAGAACCACATAGGGTAGTTGTAAACCTGACCCGATGTGACACCAACCCAACAGCCTTATACCTCTTCACTGAACCCAATGATATCCAAACCGAGCTGGACAGGATGTGTAGGGAGGGCACCATAGGGGAAGATACGGTTTCGCCCCAAGACTTCCCAAAGAAGAAGAGGTAGAAAAACCACTAACTTAGTGCACAAACATGTCCGCTCCAGTATCCATCTTTGGACCAAGGGTGGCCCTTAGTGTATCTGAGGCTGTCTTCTTTAACAGCAAGTGATCTGCTGACATGAAATTCTTGTGTAGGGCCATCCAGCTTTGGGACAAAAAGGCAAATGGGTCACATGGGGGGAGGGTTCAATGAAAGTATGGCTAACCCATGTCAGGAAATCTGGGACACTGAGGTGGGTGGATACGCATGGATAGAAGGGAAAAGTCAACTCCTGATTGTGCGGAAACTGACACTGTATTCCTTATGTTTCAGAGGAAAAGGAATCCTTAAAATGGGCACAAATGCTAACTGCAGAGTGATTCTGCACATTCTGGATATGCAATGGGGCGCCTATACGCTTATGGATTTTTACTGGCAGTGCGGCGAACATGCCTACACCCAACTGGTTCCCAGTTCAAGGGGACTGTGCTCCCTGGTGACCTTGTACACCCCAACCCTGGTCATTCCAGGAGAAGAACTAACAGAGTTGTACCAACACCCGTTAAAGAAAAAGACCAACTTGCTGCACCAAGCTTGTGAAAAGAGTGTGGCGGATTATTTTGACTGGGCTCAGTTCAAGGACATTCCAGAAGAATTCAGGCTGTTTGTGGAAGCACAGATGGGGTTAGGAGGGGTTGATATCCTCCTTCACCCTACAGACAAAAGCAAACGCCCACTGGCTCCAGATTACCCAGTGGGAAATGCTCAAGATGATGAACAGCACTGATCGCGGCCTCAATTCCATCAAGGAAGAAATGCGAGCCGTCCTCATGGTAATGCAGCGCTGATATGTTCTGAACTTAATGCTTGCAATGGAGGGAGGGGTATGCACAAAGATAGGTGCCACCTGTTGCACATTCATCCCAGGGAATGACATGGACAATGGAACATTGACACTTGCCATCCAAGCACTGCATAATCGGCAGAGTTGCAAGTGTGAAGGAGGTGCCCCTGAGCAGGAGTGGTTCTTGAATTGGTTCTCCGGGCTCCCACAATGGATATCCTGTCTGTGTAAATCACTGTTGCCAGTTATCGTTGTGTTTCTATTGGTTTGCGGGGTTATACAATTGGGGATCACCTGCTATAAAAATGCAGTACTCAAACTAGGTAAAATGCGAGTAATTAGGAAGGTTGTCGTACTCAAAATCGATGATAGGGAACAGCAGACCCCAAATAAAATAATGGTACAAATGCATGAGTTAGTGTAGTTGAAGAATCAACTAGAGGGGGTGAATGTTAATATGGATATTGATGCGTTTGTTGATAAAACTGAACTATCATCCTTATTAATAGAATCATCCGTTGCAAGGACTGGCTTAGCTCTTCAAAAGCTGATTAATAACTATGTGTCTTATATGGCCTCCTTGCATCTAAAGGTGAATGAGTCGAAAACGTTTATTTTGATCGTGGGAAAGCAACCAAAAAAAAAACCCTCATTTTATATTGCGGGACGCAAAGTTGAGATTACGAAGTCCTTTTTAGGTCTCGCCTAGGCAGCGCGCATACGCTGTCTCTCCGAGACATCAAGTAATCTGTTTCATGGGTGAAACTCTGCCTATTGGCGGGTAATTTCTCCTGTCGCTTGCATTTGGTTAACTGTGGCATTGCTGTTCTTAGCAGGCTTATGGTTGGCTGTGGATGCGATAAGTCACTTCCGTTTTTTATGGAAGCAGCACCGCCTAACTACAGTTTTCGTCCGCTTTCTAATTGTGTCCGAGGGAAACTTTTTTTTAGGATCTTTGCAGCCCAGCATGCTCACTTGCATACATAATTAGCATGGAGCTCGTCACGAGTGCCGCGCTGTTAATTATACATAATCAGCACAGCGCTCGTCATGATGCAATTTTATACACACTCCGTTGTATTTTTATATTCATTTAATTATATTTGTTTTCGTATGCATCTGCCGTTTAATATAATTAATGGCACATACTTCACAAACGCGCCGTTCGCGCATTTTTTGAAGTGCCTGCGCCTTTAAATCCTGGCTTGCGTGCAGCAGCTGCTGTACTTTCACCCCGCCCTCTTCCCATGCTGGATTTGTCCAGGCCCCGGAAGCAGCAGCTCCTCGTTCTCCCTGCGGCCATTGAACATGTGGGACTCCTGTGACCCACAGCACTCTTTACAGTAAGTATCGCTGAGTAGGGTAACAGCTTGTTGTTACTGGGAGCCGGTTTTATCGGCAATATCGGCCCCCAGTAACAAAAGCGCCGGAGCAGTGTTTCCCACCAGCTACCGACTCCCCAGTCTGCCGTAATTGCCAGGGCGGTCTTGCCGTTCCCAGTCCAGCCCTGTTTGTAAGGCTGACAGTTGAAACAATAAATAATAAACGATTAAACTGTATTATTATTAGTGCCCCATTGCTGGAGGCAGAAGTGTTAATTCTGTAACCCTGGTGGCAGTGACACTGGGGGGGAGGGTTACTCTGGGATTTAATTTGATTCCGAGTTGAACCATGAGAAGCCCCTGATAAATGAGGAATTGCGATGGTGACACAATTCCGGATCAGATTTCCCTGGTAATTTAGAATTCTTCCCCGCACTTTACCCAGGAGGTTCCAGTACTTCCGGCAGCTAAAATTTCCGGGTTGAAGCATGATGGCTCCGTTTCGTTTTAACTCCAAATGTGGCTGGTAACACATTTACTGTCTGGATCAGGAATTACCAGGCGCCCGTGCAGCTGTCTGTTAATTTCTGCACTTCCATATTCATCATTTAAATATTGGTTGAGTCAACCAGGTCTTGGTTCGACTTAAAGCTTGCCATCAGATACACACATCTGTGCCTCTGACACCTATTTAGGACTTGGTCAAGAGCATAGTACACCTTTGAAAAGACGTGGCTTTTCTCTCTTCGTCTGTTAGTAATATTTTGAAATGTATAATACCGGTCTTCTCAGCCAGTGAAATTAAGCATTTCTAAAACAAATCTCCTTCTTGCAGCTCGCTGGGAGAAGGTATAAAAGTGTCACTTAGGAGCACTGCTTTTAATGTGAAACAGAGAGCCCACGTCGCATCCGCGAGCGCCCCTCCCCCTTGCTTTATGTTTCATTATAAATCTATAAAGTGTCTGCCGGAGTCCAGGGCTCTGGCTGAGTGAAGCCGTGACTGACATTGATGAAACAGTTCACGGCAATAACCATTGATTTTTTACCCAACTTCGAATAGTCAACGTGTCTCTGATAATGTCAAAATTGTGTTTGTGCTGGAAAATGATTTTCATTATGGGCGCTCATGAGGAGCAGATTGCTTTACTTTATTTATTAGAGCGGTGCCTATTGCCTAGAAGTGAAAGTGCTCTCACAACAACGACTAGAGCGGCTGTGTATCAACTGCACTCTCTTCAAATAAATCTGCAAGGATTAAACACCATATCATACGCTTACAACACTAGCTCGTGCACAGAACACATGCATGAGCCATAGATGGCCT
Source organism: Calotriton arnoldi (assembly GCA_963921515.1). NCBI lineage: Eukaryota > Metazoa > Chordata > Amphibia > Caudata > Salamandridae > Calotriton > Calotriton arnoldi. The sequence continues at coordinate 406,669 of CAWUFW010013347.1, read as the reverse complement.
GGAAAAGCATAACCCCCATAAAGGCCTAGCATTGCCCCATTTATGCTCTGAAAAAGCTGTCTGTTGTCAAGTTAGTCAGTCACCTGCAATGAATAGATGAATGAATGAATGAATGAACCCAACGTTTTCTTGGACACCCGCCCGTGCTGCTGATTGCCGTCTTTGTTAAATACAGTGTATGTCTGGATTTAAGTCCACTTTATGCCTCCTTCCTCCAGCACTTTATACTTCCTGTCTCTTTGTCTCACTCTTGCAGGTTCTTTTTCATCTCTGCTTTCACCATTTGTCAAAGTTGGCCTGTCTTTCTCTTCCTCCCTTTTTAACTTTTTTTGATCTTTCTATCTTTCTCTCTCTGTTGGTCTGGTCAAAGTTTAATGAAGAAAAATAAGGCCCAGTCCCCAAACAAGCATTTGCAATGCAATAGGTTTCGTAGTTACGCGAGTTTGAGCTATTGGCATTGTAAATGGCTTTGCCTTTTATTTTTGTTTTGTTTTTTAAAACATAAATAAAAGACATTGGGGCATATTCACAAGGAGCTATCGCTGAATTAACGGCACTTTATCGCAGCCAAAGTCGTAATAAATTTACCTCCCCATTCACAAGCCGGTGTTAACAGCCCACAGCACCAGTTTACCCGCGATAGCAGCCGCAAAAAACATCGCCACAGAGGACCCCCGCAAATATCGCTAATGAGATGCAGAGTGGGCGTTCCCGTGACAAAAGTCGAGACAACCGCACACCTCAACATTCACAACAACCAGCCACATCCGTGATAAAAACACAAAACAGGCAATAAGGCGCGTTAGCACCAGGAAATCTACACCTGCTCTGACCTGGTGTAAAGTCGGACGGCAGCCAGCACCACAAAAGGGAGCACATCCCAGGGCCACATCCCAAGGGCAACAGATGCCTTGGAGCCACCCATCATGCGGCCCGGACACCCAAGAGGGCCACAGCACCCACAGCCACCACCCCCAGGACCACCCCTCCCTGGCACCCCGCCGACCAAAGACATGCCACATCAGCCACACCTAAACATGTACAAAATATTCTGCTTGATGCCGCACAATCACAACTGGTGACATGGATGTGTCGTCACAGAAATGTTCCCATTGGGCGCAGGGTCAAGACTGATTTGCATATGGCTGGGTGCAAACTGGAATGGCATGGTGAGCAAAAAAATGATGGATTTAGGCCCAGATCTTTGTACTGGGGTGAATGTATGACATTGTTCTGCATTCTGTCCATCAATTGTTGTTTTTGCATTTGTCACCCCGAGTGGGACGGGTATGCCCAGTCGTGGGTCCCGTGCTCTCCATGCCACTGGAGTCAAGCTAATCCTGGCTGATGAGGGCTGAAAGCCCGAAACCGGTCCTAGGATGCTTGTTTCCAGTCCAGGGAGGACCTGGCATGGCAGTTTGGGCTTGACTGTTCCCATTGAGGCGCAGGGTCAAGACTGATTTGCATATGGCTGGGTGCAAACTGGAATGGCATGGTGAGCAAAAAAATGATGGATTTAGGCCCAGATCTTTGTACTGGGGTGAATGTATGACATTGTTCTGCATTCTGTCCATCAATTGTTGTTTTTGCATTTGTCACCCCGAGTGGGACGGGTATGCCCAGTCGTGGGTCCCGTGCTCTCCATGCCACTGGAGTCAAGCTATTCTGGCTGATGAGGGCTGAAAGCCCGAAACCGGTCCTAGGATGCTTGTTTCCAGTCCAGGGAGGACCTGGCATGGCAGTTTGGGCTTGACTGTTCCCATTGAGGCGCAGGGTCAAGACTGATTTGCATATGGCTGGTTGCAAACTGGAATGGCATGGTGAGCAAAAAATGATGGATTTAGGCCCAGATCTTTGTACTGGGGTGAATGTATGACATTGTTCTGCATTCTGTCCATCAATTGTTGTTTTTGCATTTGTCACCCCGAGTGGGACGGGTATGCCCAGTCGTGGGTCCCGTGCTCTCCATGCCACTGGAGTCAAGCTATTCTGGCTGATGAGGGCTGAAAGCCCGAAACCGGTCCTAGGATGCTTGTTTCCAGTCCAGGGAGGACCTGGCATGGCAGTTTGGGCTTGACTGTTCCCATTGGGCACAGGGTCAAGACTGATTTGCATATGGCTGGGTGCAAACTGGAATGGCATGGTGAGCAAAAAAATGATGGATTTAGGCCCAGATCTTTGTACTGGGGTGAATGTATGACATTGTTCTGCATTCTGTCCATCAATTGTTGTTTTTGCATTTGTCACCCCGAGTGGGACGGGTATGCCCAGTCGTGGGTCCCGTGCTCTCCATGCCACTGGAGTCAAGCTATTCTGGCTTTGAGGGCTGAAAGCCCGAAATCGGTCCTAGAATGCTTGTTTCCAGTCCAGGGAGGACCTGGCATGGCAGTTTGGGCTTGACTGTTCCCATTGGGCGCAGGGTCAAGACTGATTTGCATATGGCTGGGTGCAAACTGGAATGGCATGGTGAGCAAAAAAATGATGGATTTAGGCCCAGATCTTTGTACTGGGGTGAATGTATGACATTGTTCTGCATTCTGTCCATCAATTGTTGTTTTTGCATTTGTCACCCCGAGTGGGACGGGTATGCCCAGTCGTGGGTCCCGTGCTCTCCATGCCACTGGAGTCAAGCTATTCTGGCTGATGAGGGCTGAAAGCCCGAAACCGGTCCTAAGATGCTTGTTTCCAGTCCAGGGAGGACCTGGCATGGCAGTTTGGGCTTGACTGTTCCCATTGGGCGAAGGGTCAAGACTGATTTGCATATGGCTGGGTGCAAACTGGAATGGCATGGTGAGCAAAAAAATGATGGATTTAGGCCCAGATCTTTGTACTGGGGTGAATGTATGACATTGTTCTGCATTCTGTCCATCAATTGTTGTTTTTGCATTTGTCACCCCGAGTGGGACGGGTATGCCCAGTCGTGGGTCCCGTGCTCTCCATGCCACTGGAGTCAAGCTATTCTGGCTGATGAGGGCTGAAAGCCCGAAACCGGTCCTAGGATGCTTGTTTCCAGTCCAGGGAGGACCTGGCATGGCAGTTTGGGCTTGACTGTTCCCATTGGGCGCAGGGTCAAGACTGATTTGCATATGGCTGGGTGCAAACTGGAATGGCATGGTGAGCAAAAAAATGATGGATTTAGGCCCAGATCTTTGTACTGGGGTGAATGTATGACATTGTTCTGCATTCTGTCCATCAATTGTTGTTTTTGCATTTGTCACCCCGAGTGGGACGGGTATGCCCAGTCGTGGGTCCCGTGCTCTCCATGCCACTGGAGTCAAGCTATTCTGGCTGATGAGGGCTGAATGCCCGAAACCGGTCCTAGGATGCTTGTTTCCAGTCCAGGGAGGACCTGGCATGGCAGTTTGGGCTTGACTGTTCCCATTGGGCGCAGGGTCAAGACTGATTTGCATATGGCTGGTTGCAAACTGGAATGGCATGTTGAGCAAAAAAATGATGGATTTAGGCCCAGATCTTTGTACTGGGGTGAATGTATGACATTGTTCTGCATTCTGTCCATCAATTGTTGTTTTTGCATTTGTCACCCCGAGTGGGACGGGTATGCCCAGTCGTGGGTCCCGTGCTCTCCATGCCACTGGAGTCAAGCTATTCTGGCTGATGAGGGCTGAAAGCCCGAAACCGGTCCTAGGATGCTTGTTTCCAGTCCAGGGAGGACCTGGCATGGCAGTTTGGGCTTGACTGTTCCCATTGAGGCGCAGGGTCAAGACTGATTTGCATATGGCTGGGTGCAAACTGGAATGGCATGGTGAGCAAAAAAATGATGGATTTAGGCCCAGATCTTTGTACTGGGGTGAATGTATGACATTGTTCTGCATTCTGTCCATCAATTGTTGTTTTTGCATTTGTCACCCCGAGTGGGACGGGTATGCCCAGTCGTGGGTCCCGTGCTCTCCATGCCACTGGAGTCAAGCTATTCTGGCTGATGAGGGCTGAAAGCCCGAAATCGGTCTTAGGATGCTTGTTTCCAGTCCAGGGAGGACCTGGCATGGCAGTTTGGGCTTGACTGTTCCCATTGGGCGCAGGGTCAAGACTGATTTGCATATGGCTGGGTGCAAACTGGAATGGCATGGTGAGCAAAAAAATGATGGATTTAGGCCCAGATCTTTGTACTGGGGTGAATGTATGACATTGTTCTGCATTCTGTCCATCAATTGTTGTTTTTGCATTTGTCACCCCGAGTGGGACGGGTATGCCCAGTCGTGGGTCCCGTGCTCTCCATGCCACTGGAGTCAAGCTATTCTGGCTGATGAGGGCTGAAAGCCCGAAACCGGTCCTAGGATGCTTGTTTCCAGTCCAGGGAGGACCTGGCATGGCAGTTTGGGCTTGACTGTTCCCATTGGGCGCAGGGTCAAGACTGATTTGCATATGGCTGGGTGCAAACTGGAATGGCATGGTGAGCAAAAAAATGATGGATTTAGGCCCAGATCTTTGTACTGGGGTGAATGTATGACATTGTTCTGCATTCTGTCCATCAATTGTTGTTTTTGCATTTGTCACCCCGAGTGGGACGGGTATGCCCAGTCGTGGGTCCCGTGCTCTCCATGCCACTTGACTCAAGCTATTCTGGCTGATGAGGGCTGAAAGCCCGAAACCGGTCCTAGGATGCTTGTTTCCAGTCCAGGGAGGACCTGGCATGGCAGTTTGGGCTTGACTGTTCCCATTGGGCGCAGGGTCAAGACTGATTTGCATATGGCTGGGTGCAAACTGGAATGGCATGGTGAGCAAAAAAATGATGGATTTAGGCCCAGATCTTTGTACTGGGGTGAATGTATGACATTGTTCTGCATTCTGTCCATCAATTGTTGTTTTTGCATTTGTCACAGAAATGACCAGCACACATTCACTTTCGAAGCAACAAATGAAACTTTATTAAAATGAACAACGAAATGAAATGAAGACACATGGCCGCTCCCCTCCGGACAATACGTAGGTCACAGCCTGTAAGAGAAAAAATATGATGAGAAGGTGTGTCCTGCAGCGGCCAGGGCAGCTGACTTCGAAGCACAGGGCTCACGGTTCGATCCCCGGCTCCGGCGGCAGCTCAGCACCATGTGACTCTGGGCAATAGCTCACTTAATTTCCACGACGGCCCCCAGCGCCTTGAGACCTGTAAGGGTGAGTAGCTTGCGCTTTACAAATACGGATTTACATTTTTTTTTTCCTGCGCACATCAGAGGACAGAGAGAGAGCGAAGGAGAGAGAGAGGAAGAGAGGGAGGGAGAGAGAGAGGAAGAGAGGGAGGGAGAGAGAGAGAGGAAGAGAGGGAGAGAGAGAGAGAGGAAGAGAGAGAGGAAGAGAGGAAGAGAGGGAGAGAGAGCGAGAGAGAGAGAGTGTGCCGCCCCTGCGCACCCAGGCCACACTGCTCACCTGCTGCCACCGGTGTGTCTCCAACCACGTGCCGGTATGTAGGGCAGTTCACCAGGTCACACATCTGATTCAGAGCCGTCAGCTGAAACAGAGCCCAGATACATGACTGGCACAGTACACACACTTGCACAAGACAACATCGCCTGCCTGCCCATGCACACCCAGGCAGAGGCACCCAAACCCCTCCCGCCGCCCATCGGAGCATGCCCGCCCGCCCATGCACACCCAGGCCTCAATGCTCACCTTCCGCCACGGCGCGTAGACAGGAGGTCCCATCACGTGCCGCTGCAAGCCACAAGCCTGGGGCCCGCGGACATGGCACCCTCCACATCATGCAGCCACGCTCCGCAGGCCACCAGGTCTCACGTTTGGTGCTGGGTCTTGATTACTCCATGGCAGTGGACATACCAGTGCACCCGGCACCATCGCAGGCTGCACACCCGCTCAGCCCAATGGGTGCCACCAACTCTGGGACCCCGGAAGCGACGCCACGTGGCGGTAGGCCCTCGCTGCCTGCTAGCTCTGGCCTACACTGCGGTCCAGCAGGGCACACAGAACCTGAGCTGTCCGGACCGCCTGGACGGGGCATCATCGCAGGCTGCACACCCGCTCAGCAGCTCAAGGTGCCACTGAGTCAGTGCACCCGAAGTCACCGTCCCGTGGCGGGGTGCCTGTGCCGTCCGTAAGGCCCCGGGTACCACTAACCCTGTGCAACCCTAGTCTGCGCCACGTGGTGGTAGGCCCGTGCCTTACTCAAGGCCTCGTGTGCCACTAACCCTGTGCAACCCCAGTCTGCGCCACGTGGTGGTAGGCCCGTGCCGTCCGCAAGGCCTCGGATGCCACTAACCCTGTGTGCAACAACTCATGGGCCCTACATGAGTGAGAACCGTGGAGCGGCCGTCATCCAGTCACCACCGGAAGAGGGGAATGTGACGTCGTTGGCCCCTTATGTTGACGGAGTCATATGGCCTGTGACGCCTGTGCCGGATGGGTGTGGTGTGTGTGTAAACCTGCCCTCAGGGAGTGGCTGTGACATGCTGACAACTAGACCAGTGACATGCACACCACCAGCAAGTACGGCTGCGACGGGTAGCAATGAGGGCCCCCCCTCGGGGCGTTAGCGGAGTGGTCTAGCCTGCCGTACAGCCGACCAACGCAGGGCTTGCAACAATGACTCGTGGGCTCTGGGCGTGGTCCAGTCCATGTCCGGACACGGAAATGACTGCTGCGTGTGTCCCTGCTGTAGTGTTCACGGAACCCGCTACACAAAATGCAATGTCGCACCCTCTTACTGGCATCCCACAGGATGAACATCATTGACGCAAGGGAAGTCACTGTCCCCACATTCATCCACACAGGAATGCATAAGACATTACACAGCAGTGCGTCGCTGGATGTTTATTTGCACATCCAGTGCAGTCATGCAGCTGGAGCGGTACAGGGCAATGCCGAGCACACCACACAATATGGGCCCGTGGAGGGCCAGCCAGTGTCCATCCCGGGATGAACCGTACTGCGGAAGAGGAAGGGTACAGGCCGCAGTCTTTCCGCCATGTCATTGGTCGTCAAACAGGATGTGGCAGTCCATGTCGCTGTCCAAGGTGAGTGCCTCGGAGTGTATCGGGGGTCAGTGGTAGGTCTTGAGGCCATGTGCAGCACCAAGCAGAAACAGGCAAGGTGGCGGAAATGGATGCTAGTGCCTGGCCCTCCTGACCACAGTCCCATCCACGTCCTCGTTCCCGGGTGTGTGCCCTGCCCCACCTGTGGGTGTTGCAGTGCCGGCTGCGGCACTGTGTGCCACTGACACATCAGGGGCCGGAGGAGGATTGTCGGCCGCACTGTGTGGCAGTGACACATCAGGTGCTGGAGTGGATACGCCTGCCACACTGGGAGGCACTGACACACCAGGGGGCGGAGATGTGGATGGTGTGGGGGCAACAGCATTCATCATCAACAGGCCTTGTGGCAGCAATGCCATGACGAGGACATGCAGGGCACGGTAGATCCCAGCTACATTTCGCTGATGTGCAGCGGAGGCTGCCATCCTTTCCGCCTCCATCCGCTCCATGTCCTCAATGAGCCTCCGCATGTGTGCCAGCTCATGGCTGGCATCGCTGGGGCCACTCTGAGCAGGCAGGTATTCTTTCCTCCGCGTCATGACTCCAGAGATGTAAGTCAGGGCTCGCTGGAGTCCATGGGGCGGACATAGACACCCAAGGATGGCGTCCAGTTTGTTGGCCATGAGCTCGAACCCCACCCGCACCTGCTCGGCCATCTCCCTCTGGCCCACCAGCACACGGCGTTGGAAGGCCATTTGTTGTTCCTGGGGGTCTTGGGAGGGTGCCGGGGCTGTGGGTGCCTCCTGCTGAGTGGTGGGTGGGGTCTCATGGATGTAGCTGGGCTGCCCTGATCCTGGAGGTGAGTTGCGGATGAGGTCAATGAGGTCTTGTATGGTTTGGGTGTCGATGCTGGTGTTGTCCTCCTCCTCGTCATCAGTGAAGAGTGGCTGTGACTGCTCTGCAGGAGGTGTTGACGATGCCCCTGCGATGTGAAGGGGAGATGGTGTATTACAATGTGTCCACATGTATGTAGCCGCATGGTACAGGTTGACATTCAGACAGCATGGCATTGTACATTGTGACAGTCTGTGGGTCTGGGCGAGGACCCAGAGTGAATGTGGGTGTGCACTGTGCCCTGCTTGCTTGTGCATGTGTGCCATTGTGGCCATCTCCCCCGTCCCCCCAGTACCTGGTGGTCACTCACCCTGTTGCGGTTGTGTTGTGTCCTGTCGAGCAGTGTCCGGTCCCCCGACTCCGGCCACAGTCTCCACACTGATGACTGTAGACACCAGCTCCTCCGTGTCATCCAGCTCCAGCTGTGGCGCTGGGCCCCCACCTCCGGTCTGCTTTACTACCTTCAGGTTGGCGGAGAGTTTCTCCTTGGTCTTCCGCTTGATGTCATTCCATCGTCTCTTGACCTCGTCCATTGTCCGCTTGTGCTCTCCGACGGCATTCACCTTGTCGATGATGTCCTGCCATATTCCAGTTTTGGTGCCCAATGACACGTTGGAGGTGACGAAGCGTTGTTGATGGTGTTCCATCACCACCGTGACTATGATCCTGTTCGCCTGCGGACTGAACTTAGTCTTCCTGGTCTTCTAGTCCTTGCCCTTTCCTGCCCCCGAGGTCCCAGGCTGGTCGTCCGGGGTGCTTGTGGGATTGCGCTCGTCCTCTGCGCCTGCTCCGGCTGACTCCAGGGTGCTTGTGTGTTGGTCAGTTTGTGTGTGGGTGTTTTTTTCTACTTTTATGGAGGTTTTTGACGCCTGCCAGGTGTGTGTTGCAGGCCTGGCGCTGCTTGTCGCTGGTTTCCTCATCGCGCTTTGGCCCATCGCGTGTTTTTGGTGTTGTGGTTTGTGTTTTTATCTCCATCTTGGTGGTTGTATCGCGGACTTTGTCCGCGGTTTCGGCAGACTATCGCATGGTACCGCCTTGTTGTGAATTCCACGTTGACACGGGGTTATTTTCCCGCGATGGGCTGCGATATTGAAAGTTGTGTTACGCTACTCTTGCGGTAGTTATCACAAGTTCTTGTGAATATACCCCTCTGTCATTTACAATGGCAATAGCTTAACCTCGCGTAAATGCGAGACCTATTGCATTGCAAATGCTTGTTATACCTGGGTGTACTTTTTAACAGTAGGGGAACATGGGCAAATATGATTTTAAACAGATGCAATGCTCTAGAGAAGTGCACTGTGGCTATGTTCTCCTTTATAAAAAAAAACTGGGCAGTAAGCCATTAGAGCCAATTAAAAAGATTTATTCAGCTAAGGCCATTTCTTCCGCAACATATGGAGCTGGAGTTTGGGGAATATCGAAGGCTGATCACCTACAACGACTAGAAGATGGTTTCTTTAAAAAACTACTATCTCTACCTAATAGTTGCTCAAGCTATACAATGCATCACGAATTGAATTTACCATATATAACAGACGTTATCTCTCTTGCGCCAGTCTTACTATGGCTTTCAATCTGGCAAAGGGATACGGTGGGCCTAACCCAAAACATCATTAAGGATTATCTTGATTATGAACAGGCCCACAAGGACCCTTGGCTCAATTATGTAAGAGAAATATTAGTAAGTCTGGGCCTAGAAGCATTATACAATGATCCTCTTAATTGCCAGAAAGTTCCCAAAGCTGAAATTAAATCTCACTTCCAAACGTTCAGGGAAAAAACGAGATACACATCAAACTGTAACAAAACCATGGTAGTATTATACCTGGGATTAACGTCTGTTTCTGTGGACCCAAATTCATACTTGGTTGCTGTGACCAACATGCGCCAACGATATGTATTAATACGTTTTAGATTAAATCTTATCCCTTGTATGTTGGGTTTCCCCTCGGGAGTGGACTCAATTAGTGAATTGCCGGTATGTCAATGTGACGGTACTTCTCCTCAGTCCAATCTTCATTTTATATTTTTTTGTAAATTTTATATTACTGAGCATAAAAAGTATATTCGCCCAATATTCCAGAAATATACATTTGCCCAATGTCGTCCAGCACTGTTTTTCCTCCAAATGCTACCTGATCTTTATGTATGTTTCTCCCTTGCATCCTATCTATGTTTGGCTTTAGTAAATCGGAGATCGATTAGCCCATAGTTTGCACCCTAACTGATGATGGTACTGTCTTGTATGTATTTTTTTTTTTATTTCAAATCAATTTACCTGTTTTAATACTGTATTTTTAAATTCAATTTCTTCTTTACCTTGTTTTTATCTGTAATTACTGATTATTATGCTTTGAAAATGAGATATATTAATCGATTGTTTGTATGACTTCCACACTTTTATGATCTTAATGGTTAAGGTCGAATAAAGTTAATTGAATTGAAATTGAATCATCTGTTCTGAACTCCACATCGACACCCAAGTATGTAGTCAGGCAGGCCCTGCGACCTAGGTCCGGGATCTCTGATTGATGGGTCACAGGTAGGAGGGTGCATAGCTGGCAGGCAAACACTCAAGCAAGAAACTCTTGATCAATTCCACAGATAGGCGAGTGACATTACAGTGGTTGGGATAGATTGCCCCAATAAACCACATGTGGCTGGTGGGGGTACGCGCTCTTACAAACACCATAAAGTCAGTTGCCACATGAGTTAGGAACACATAGCCAATCAGGGCCTAGCACACATAATGATCATGCGCTCCCCATGCAGGACATCTGGATACATTCACCACTGGCCGCACTGTGTCCATGCAGGTCAAGACCCACCCATAGTAACCATTGACCATTAATTTATTACCCTAAAGGCAGCAACCAACATTCCTCACCATATATGGTACGCCGGAAACCTTTTATTACTTGTTGTAATACTGTATATAAGGAAACCTCAAACTCGATGTAAATTGAGACAGACCTAACTGTCTCCCAACCGTACTGTTTAATTAAACAAACTGTTTCTGTTTTGTCAAATGCCGCCTTTTCCGTTTTTTAAAGGAAATCCAATTCAAGCAACAAAAGAGTTACACATTCCATGCAAAGAAATAGAATTGCACAGTAGTGAGTGACCTACAGGATTTCTGCAGCTGGTAACGGTAGTAAACACAGGGTAATCTTCACTCAAACACATGCACGGAATTGTTTTTTTTCCACAAATGAAATAAATGTGAAATGTGCATTTTTTCATACCAACCCAATTTTTTATGTTTCTGGTAGTTATGGAAATAGAAAGTTGTAATTGGTAGGAAAATGACTCCATGAATCAGCCATGTAACAGGTGGATTTTCACTAACAGAAATTGGGGATCCCTCCATTTTCTCAAAACTTAAGGTGAAGGGTGGAGTCTTTCCCAGTCATTGCTTTCTGTGTTAATGTTAAGTTATAGGGTTCTTAAATGTTGGTTTCATTTAGAAGTTGCAGAGGTACATAACCTGATTGTAGAGTTTATAAAGCCCAATGTATTGTTTTATGGTTCTTAATTGAGCTTGGCCATGTTGTAAAAAACGTAAGTCTCCTTTGAAGAGATCTAATGCTGAAGATATACTGTTATACAATGAATACATTCTTTTAGAGAGTGTGTGCATGCCATTGTCAATGATCTTAAATCCTACTTGCATATTTTCTTTATCTCTCCAATTCTTTCAGCAGCTTCTCTTTCTGAATATTTGTTCCGTTCATTATAAATGGCATATATACCTTTTTGTGTATATAATCAGGTTTAATGGGGCGTGGTCTCCGGAGGAGAACAGAAAAATCCATATTTCCTTTAATTAGGGACAAATGCTCCTTCACATCTGGAAGACTGGAATGTGCTAACCAATGTTGACATAGCTTACCCACACTATACGTAGTAATGACTACAGGTATGCGTCTGTCATACTTAGGATCGGGCGATTAGCTTTTGGACTAGAAGTGTTGGAAAAAAAAGCATGCATACGTGCATTAGAATTGTAGTGCCATTACGCTAAACCTTCAGGAGAAAATTGGGAGGAATTATAAGTTCCATTCTGGATTGTGCCATGTATTTCAGAGTCTAAGATGTTTAATTGTAGCTGCCAATTGGTGAACAGATTCGAATCAACCTTTGGTACAGAGAGCTTTTTAACGTCTTTCATAGTTCCCAATCCCAGACAGGTCGTCTGCTATATTGTTTCATTCAGGAAAGCCATTTCTTTGGGTATAATGCATGCTCAGAATAGAGCTTCTTTGCCTTGTACTTGCCAGTATTTGGTTCCCCAAATTCTTTTCATTGTTTTCTTTCCAATACTCTTATCCCATATGGCCAAATTTTGATTTGAGTTTTTAGGAGGAGTTCTAGGAGTGTAAGAAATGAAAAGCTGAAGGATGGGACTTGTCCTCACTTCGGAAATAGGTGAATTTCTTTAAAAAAAATTGGATGACTATTACGGGCGGAGCCTCGCATAACTCCCATGATGTGTGATTGTATTTTTCTCAGGGATAGCTAGTTTGATTTATGTAATACTGTGCTTAATGATGAAAACAGTAAAAAAAATTGTAATTCAATGCATTCAAATTAATATCTTCATTATCAACAGTTTTGTACACTTGTAAATCAGACATCATGCGTTTTACAGTCTGTGCCCCAGTCATCTGATATAGAACTAGGAATAATCTCATCATTCACTAAAACTTTCAAAACATACGGCAATTGCAATGTCATAGTGAGTCCCATAACTTGATAGGGAACCCTTTCCTAGACTATGCCCTCGGACACAGGATAAGCTGTAATATTTGCAGCATAGAGATTTCGTCAAACTCTGAGGAAACTAAGATGTGGTTGTAGTTCTTGAACTATGGGTTGTGGAACAGTTTTTTCAGGGACACAGTGTCTATTCAGTAGTAGCAAAATGGCAGTCGCCGTTGTAAGCCAAATGAAGAAAAACCCTCCTGGAACAATCTAAACATAGAACCACAGGGGTAATAAGTACCTGTCCCGAAACTAATTATAAGCAAGAAGAAACTGATAGTATAAAGTGACAGAAGAGTGTGGTGAAAAGTAATCTGTGCAAAACTCCGATTTATTCTCATAAAGTGTTGTTTTTCAAAAAGGCATCATCTCAATTGACATTGACTCATGGGGTTTCATAGTAAATTATGGCATTGATTGGAACATTTGCAACTGTAGAAACTGCAGAATCCGATCCTTCCCTGAAATCTGTTTAGTGTAAAGCTGGAGACACCAATGACTTGAACATCCCTGGCTGGGTACCCAAGCTAGTAATGTTACTGTAGTCTTCAAGGGGTATTTTATTCAGAGTAGGGAGAGGCTGCAAGGCTGTACTCTGAATCCTTCTTGATGTCCAGGAGGATATGCTGTACAGATTCGGCCACATAGTGCATCTTAATGTGGTCAATGGGCACCTGTAAATTTTTCTTTGAATCAGACAATAGGGGCAGGATTACAGTATGTGTACCTTTTACCCTAAGAATGGGAATTGGAGGTCTATAGGATGGCCCTGAAGCTTGTTTATAATGGGTCTTTTCTCGAATAAGATTACCTACATGGGTGACCCACTCATCAGACGCTGGTAATATTTTTTCTTCGCTGGTGGCGGCTTCAGAATGCTTCGAATTACATAACTGGTCTGTGACCTCTTGGACATTCTGCAAGATATTTAAACGTCGGTCCAGGCCAATATTATTTTCTTCCGCCTTCCCAGGATTATCTAGGTCAGATACATATGCAGTCCGAAGAGTACCTTGTATGGAGTGCGGCCACCCAATACTCTTCTAGGCAAGTTATTTAATGCTGTCTGAGCTCCATACAGGTGATGGTGCCAACTAAGGCCTGAACTAAGCACTCTAGTAGTCAGGGCTTGTTTATGTATGCCTTTAGCTCCCTCTATTAACCTGGTACTCTGATCGAAATGGGTTTCTGAATTGCAAACATATTTCCAGAGCAGACATAGCATCCCTGTAAGCTTTGAGGTGAAGGCAGGACCATTGGGTGAATGAAACGTATGGACTTTTTCCATGGCTATAAGACCCTGCAAGTCCTTTATGACTGCTTGACCACATGCAGTTATCTGAGCCCACACCCATAAGAATTGAGAATACGAATCGATTGCCACAAATATGTATTTGCATCAGTTACCAGAATGTATTGGCCTGAAATGACCAAAATATAGATTTCTCAACAATAGATTGCAGACTGTGAGGAGGGCTGCTCAGGTCTTCGATCACTAGAAGCTTTAATTTGTTGACAAACACTACATTGTTGAACATAAACTTTGACTCATTTAAGTGAACAGAGCCACCAATAGCATAGCTGTAGCATTGCTCCAGTTGCATTCATCCCAGCATGAGCAGATGCTAACCTCTCACAAGCTGCTTTGGTTAGGTCTAACCTAGACCGCTCATTAGGAATTATTCTATCTCCCACTCTGGGTATGGAAACCATTGGAGTGTTGCCTGAATTGAGGGTGTAGGAATATTTAAGAGGAAAGTCAACTAGAGTCATTTCGTACTTTACTGTTGCTTGTATCACTGCTAGTATATTTGTGTCGATCTTTATCTGAGATGTGGTTATGGCTACTAATTAAACAGTCTGCACTGCAGCCTTTGTGGCTAGGTCAGCAGCCCAGTTTCCTTTGGTGTGAAGCCTGTCATGCTAATTGCCCAAAGTGTGTGTCACATGGACCAGTGCAAGATTGGCTGCTTGTAAGACCTCTATTTCCCCCAGAGCTGTTTATTCTTGCTAGGGTTCCATTTTGAATCTTTCAATCCACTCAGGCACCAGTATTTTTAATCAATGTTGTATACTTGCACGCAGAAGGATGAATCAACACAATAAGTGTGGAGACTGATGGATCCGCCCTCTGTAATGCAAGGACCAAGGCATAAATGTCTGAAGGATGCGTGGTGCTATCACCTAAAATTGTGCTGTGGGTGTAATTCACCATTTTTAACTACAACCTGCACTGCTGGGCAAGTTGCCAAGTACTTCTGATTAGTCCCAACTGCAGGTTGTGCAGAGCCGTCTGTTTAGAATATGCTCTGATATGACTCAATGGATGAGGCTTGCGGAGTCCGAGGTATATTCTGTTTATTTTGGAGAAATGCTTGTGTCCGAAGAGTCAGATCTTGTATAAACTTTACATCAACTGCACTTAACAATGAGATCCACTGCACCCATCTCAGGTGTAGAGCACGAACATTGGGAATTCTTACCCTTAGTAGCCGCTTCTAGTGCAGGAGCGGAAGAAACCACAATTGTTCATTTTGTCTGCGCCAATGGCTGCTCTTTCAAAATGGCTGTCTGCAGAGTGTGATTTGTACACTATGGGAATTGTCTGCCCCTCATTGTAGATTACATGTGTGTAGCCTTAGTTGCGTGGTACAATCTTAATACTAGGTCCATTTTGTTATCCCCATTTGGTCTCTTTCATGTCTGCTTGCAGTGCATGCAAGATATCAGTGTGTTTATCTGTCCATTGTTTTGCAGAAAACATGGGAGAAATTAAGTCGTACAACTGCGTCCCTTGCTCAACATAGTGTGGCAAGTAAGTCCACCCCCAAAAAAGAAATCCCATCAGGAATTGTATCTTCAATGTGTTGGGAGGCTGCAAGGTAGCACATTTTTTAAGGAAATCAGCTGCCAGTCCCTTACCCTCATTGGATAATTCATAACCAAGAAGAGGCGCAGGCAATTTAACAACATTTTAAAGTTAATTTTGTAACTGTGTGATGTCAGTATTGTTGCTATTCAGTCCACTCTAGTCAGGTGTGCATTTAAGTCATCATCTGTGATGCAAATTCATCTATGTACAATAGTGCCTCGGGATCTGGTTTTAAGATCTCCATAATACATGCTGAGAATAGGCCCAGGTTTATTCCTATACCCCACGGGTAATCACTGAAGGAACATTGAATTCATCAAAGCTGAGAGTGGTTATATACCCACTTACAGGTGCTATGTATTGACTGAAAAACCCATTTGAAATGTCCAGGTTTGTTTTATATTTTAATCCTGTACTTGGTTTGTCATTAAACCTGTGCTGTGGGCATTTTGAACTGCGTATGTTCTTGTGTGTGGCTGTTCAGATCAACACGGGAAAAAGGAATGTTTATATGTGAAAGACAAGGTGCTATAATGCCCTGATATTGTAGTTGATTTAGGATTGCTTTTATATTGAGGTTTGCATCTGGCTTCATCTGATATTGAGCCTGTGGTTGGGACACGCTGCGTAAGGGAATGACGTGGAATACAGTGTGTTTCCCGCGCCACTTGGTTTCTGTATAAGGCTGGGGCTTGTTTGGCAGCCTACTCTTTTGCATAAATGTCCCTGATATCCTCCAGTACTATGGAGAAAAAAGCTGCTCTTATCACTTTCTCACCTTGGGGTGCTTCCCTAATGTAGACCGGAGCCAGCCAACCTCTGCTTGAATTCTCATAATTTTCAGATGAATGCGGTCAGAACACTGCTTAAATTGTGCACGGTATACCCCTCTGAATTTGTATATCTAAATTATAAACCCTATCAAGAGGATTTGCATGTTTATCTGGAGTCTCAATCTGTATGAAATTGTCTGTTGGACTTGCCACCAGAATCTCCTGGAGACTCTTATGAACTATTGTTACTTTTGCTGCTCTGTCTAGAAGTAATCTTGCCCAAATCCTGTTTTACAGAAGTATCCATAGCTGGTATGGCATGTTTCTTAGAAAGTCCTGCCACCTTCTTTTTAAATTTTCTTTTAAGATCTAAACATTTCTCTTCTCTCTTTAAACTGACCTTAGTCTGTTGTCTTGATTCACCTCTTTGCTTGCTATGTTCTTCTCTATATTTGGTACGCCCCCCTCACTCTGTTCGTTTCCTGTCAGAATCCTCAAAAGAACAGGAAAAACATCTATCAGGATACTGATACCATTCTGGCTTTTTAATTTTATTGCAATCTCTCAAATTATACCCATCTCTGCTGGACTCCTGGGTTACTGGAGATCCAGACCATCTTTTCTCTTCCCGCCTCTGTTTCTTTTTACCTGCAGTTACAGGTTTCTCCTTAACAGAACTCTCAATTTTATTCTGAGGTTTGAGATATGGTTTACTGGCCCATGTACCCAAAGTATCACGACCCACAAATAAATAAACTTCAGATATTATTTTTGGTAATTCCAGTTTGCGATCCTGAACAGGAAGTGCTGTAAGCCTCTGGCATATAGCCAAGCTGACACTTCTCCGTTAATGTTGCTTAGGCTGATTAAGGAAACGGGCATAACATTAATGGAAAATATTTCTACAAAGTCTAGAGCCAGTGCAGCCCACTGCTCATTTTATACTTGCTTTAACACTTCTGGGAGAACTGCTAGTGAGGGTGTCCCAAGCCTGCTAGTGTTGATGCTTGAAAATATACTTCCCCAGGTATTGAACTCTTCTTCAGGTGGCACCATTCCAAGGGGAAGACACATAGTCAGTATTCTGTTTGTCTTGATGTGATATGTGAGTGTAAACTGCTTCCAGCTGGTTGGTCTGGTGAGCAATCTAGAAGACAATTTCATCACATATATGACAGATTGTTTTTGAAGTGTATGAGTCGTATAGACACTTGTGAGCCTCCTGCTGTGAATTATTAATTGTATCGCCATAACAGAGGTCATAATGGTCACGTTTGACACACTCGCTTATAACAATTGCAGCAAAACCTTTAACAGGCCATTTAGCATCGTACGCCTGGAGCTTCCCTTTCAAAATCTGTGATATTATAGGTACAAACACATTTCTTACGCTGCTCTTTGTTTTGGATTGTGAACTTTTAGTCTATTTTGAGCAGTTTAAGCAGTAGAAATGTACTGTGTTAACCTTTGGTGGCATCCCCTCTACCACGGCTCTTTTTGCTTATGCTTTCTACGGTTAAAAAAAAAAAGTCAGACTAGTCTTTGAAAAATAAAATATAGCCGTGTATATGGTATAAGTGAGTGTTTCTAACAATTTTTAATAACCTCGTCATTTTCGTGGGAATCTGTGGTGACTCTGAAATCTTGAGTCACTGACTTCCATCGAGATATAACTGGCGTGGAGTTTGCGCACGGCTGTTGCACTATGAGAGCCTCCAGAGCCGATTCCTCCAGAAACCCCATATCTTCATAGACCTGTGAATTAGGAGCTGTTATAGATTCTTCACCATCTTCCATGTGTGGATGAAATTGTTTCCAGCATTTGCTTTGTTACTCAAGGCTTTTCTGCTGGAGCCCTTAATAGGGGATATCAGTGGCAGCAAACCCTTGAGGCTGAGCATTTCTAACTGCCGGCAGAGCTGCTTGTCAAAACCAGTGACGTTGTGACCGCCCTCTTTAAGGTCGCTCTGCTGCGCATTCTGCTCCATTGCCACTGGTGTCAGGTTACGATAATAGCTACCCTACTTGCCAGGTAGGTCGCTCCCCCACCACACAGCTCCGCCTGTGCTGTCTGCCCGCTGCTCCTGTAGGTAAGATCGCCCTCCGCTTGTGGCCCCGGTGCCAGTTTTGTCTGCTTGTCTCCCCTTTCCTTTCTGTGCCCCTCGCTGCCCCACTGTTGTTGTGCCCGTGATTTGCCTGCTTTCCCCCCGTTTTCCTTCTGTGCCCCTCGCTGCCCCACTGTTGTTGTGCCCGTGATTTGCCTGCTTTCCCCCCGTTTTTCCTTCTGTGCCCCTCGCTGCCCCACTGTTGTTGTGCCCGTGATTTGCCTGCTTTCCCCCCGTTTTTCCTTCTGTGCCCCCGCTGCCCCACTGTTGTTGTGCCCGTGATTTGCCTGCTTTCCCCCCGTTTTTCCTTCTGTGCCCCTCGCTGCCCCACTGTTGTTGTGCCCGTGATTTGCCTGCTTTCCCCCCGTTTTTCCTTCTGTGCCCCTCGCTGCCCCACTGTTGTTGTGCCCGTGATTTGCCTGCTTTCCCCCGTTTTTCCTTCTGTGCCCCTCGCTGCCCCACTGTTGTTGTGCCCGTGATTTGCCTGCTTTCCCCCCGTTTTTCCTTCTGTGCCCCCGCTGCCCCACTGTTGTTGTGCCCGTGATTTGCCTGCTTTCCCCCCGTTTTTCCTTCTGTGCCCCTCGCTGCCCCACTGTTGTTGTGCCCGTGATTTGCCTGCTTTCCCCCGTTTTTCCTTCTGTGCCCCTCGCTGCCCCACTGTTGTTGTGCCCGTGATTTGCCTGCTTTCCCCCCGTTTTTCCTTCTGTGCCCCTCGCTGCCCCACTGTTGTTGTGCCCGTGATTTGCCTGCTTTCCCCCGTTTTTCCTTCTGTGCCCCTCGCTGCCCCACTGTTGTTGTGCCCGTGATTTGCCTGCTTTCCCCCCGTTTTTCCTTCTGTGCCCCTCGCTGCCCCACTGTTGTTGTGCCCGTGATTTGCCTGCTCTCCCCCCGTTTTCCTTCTGTGCCCCTCGCTGCCCCACTGTTGTTGTGCCCGTGATTTGCCTGCTCTCCCCCCGTTTTTCCTTCTGTGCCCCTCGCTGCCCCACTGTTGTTGTGCCCGTGATTTACCTGCTCTCCCCCCGTTTTCCTTCTGTGCCCCTCGCTGCCCCACTGTTGTTGTGCCCGTGATTTACCTGCTCTCCCCCCGTTTTTCCTTCTGTGCCCCTCGCTGCCCCACTGTTGTTGTGCCCGTGATTTGCCTGCTCTCCCCCCGTTTTCCTTCTGTGCCCCTCGCTGCCTATCGCCATTCCCGCCGCTGCGTCCCTGCGGCCCCGCCCCCTGACTGCCCATTCGCTGCCCCTGCCTCCCGCCTCCCAGCTGCTCCTCCCTCCCACCTCCCCATAAATGGCGGCCGCTGCACGCCGGCGCGCAGCGGACGTGCGCAGCGGGCGCGCCGCTGGCGCGCCGAAGGCGCGCCTAAGGCAAGCCCGTCTGCGCCCGTCCGCGACTGGACCGCGCCCAGCGCCAGAACCCCTGGATCCCACCGATGCAACACCACTCGACGGACCTACGACGCCGCCACACTCACCGCACTCAATGCCGGCCGGAACCCTGCCTGCTACCGAGCCTCACCGAGACGCACCCACGGACCCTTCACCTGCCAAACCTGCCGATTCACCTGCCCCCTGACGTGCACCACCTCCGCCAAGTCGAGCAACAGCAGCAACCACCTGAAATGCATCCTGCTGAACACCCGCTCCGTCCACAGGCACGCCGTGGAACTCTGGGACCTGCTCGACGCAACAGCACCGGACATCGCCTTCCTCACCGAAACCTGGATGAACGCCTCCTCAGCGCCTGACATCGCCATAGCCATCCCGGATGGATACAAGATCACCCGGAAGGACCGCGTCAACCAGACGGGAGGAGGCATCGCCATCGTACACAAGAACACCATCCGCATCTCGACTAACTCCGACGAGACCTTCACCGCCGCCGAACACCTACACTTCCAGATACACACGGACCCCAAGACCACCCTCCGAGGCACCCTCATCTACAGACCCCGGGACCACGCACACTATTCAGCGAAGACATCGCAGACTTCATCAGCCCGCACGCCATGCCCTCCGCCGACTACATCCTCCTAGGGGACCTCAACTTCCACCTGGAGAACAACAACGACAGAAACACCACCGCCCTGCTGGACAACCTCGCCAACCTCGGACTCAAGCAACTGGTGAACACGCCCACCCACTACGCCGGCCACACGCTTGACCCCGTCTTCTCGTCCAGCAAGCACATCTCCTTCAGCCACGCCACCGGACTCCACTGGACCGACCACAGCTGCGTCCACTTCAGCTTCAGAAAGACTGCGACCCACCACCACCCGCAACAGGCTCCCCGCCGGAGCTGGAGCAAGATCACCGCCGAGCAGCTCACCGCCTCCCTCAGCCAGAACACACCCACCGACACAACGGACCCAAACGAAGCAGCCAGCAACCTCGCCAAGTGGCTGACCGCCTGCGCCGACGACCTCGCACCACTAAAAACCCTCCCAGCAGACCCGGAAGCAAGAAAACCCCTTGGTTCACCAACGAACTCAAGGAATCCAAGAAGAACTGCCGCACTCTCGAGAAAACCTGGCGACTCGACCAGACCACAGACAACAGGACCGCCCTCAAGCACGCCACCCGCAAACACCACCAGCTGATCCGTGCCACCAAGAAGTCGGCACTCAAAGAACGACTGGACAACAACGCCCATGACAGCAAGGAACTTTTCAGCATCGTCAAAGAGTTCTCCAACCCCAGCGCCGGAAACAACGACATCACCCCCTCGCAAGACCTCTGCAACTCACTCTCCGCGTTCTTCCACCGCAAGATCACCGACATACACAACAGCTTCAACGCACAAACAACGCACCCTACCGCCGAACCAATGCCCGCCACCACCACCCTCTGCAACTGGACCCCGATCAACACCGAAGACACCACCCGCACGATGAACTCCATCCACTCCGGATCACCAACCGACCCCTGCCCACACCACGTCTTCAACAAAGCCGACGCCACCATCGCACCCCATCTCCGGGACATCATCAACTCCTCCTTCCGCACCGCCACCTTCCCGGAGAGCTGGAAGCACGCCGAGCTTACCGCCCTCCTGAAGAAACCAACGGCGGACCCCACCGACCTCAAGAACTACCGCCCCATCTCGCTCCTTCCGTTTCCGGCCAAAGTCATCGAGAAGACCGTCAACAGACAGCTTGCCGCCTTCCTCGAGACGAATGGATCCCTCGACCCCTCGCAGTCCGGGTTTCGGGCCAACCACAGCACCGAGACCGCCCTTATCGCAGCCACCGACGACATCAGAACCCTAACCGACAACGGGGAAACAGCTGCCCTCATCCTCCTGGACCTCTCCGCGGCGTTCGACACCGTCTGCCACCGCACCCTAGTGAAGCGCCTCAGCAACATCGGAATCCGAGAGAAAGCACTGGAATGGATCATCTCGTTCCTCGCCGGAAGAACCCAGAGAGTCCGCCTCTCCCCGTTCAGATCCGAAGCCACCGAAGTCATCTGCGGCGTTCCACAAGGATCCTCACTCAGCCCGACCCTCTTCAACGTCTACATGAGCCCCCTCGCAGCCATCGCACGCCGACACAACCTCAACATCATCTCCTACGCCGACGACACCCAGCTGATCCTCTCCCTCACCAACGACCCCACTACCGCCAGAGCCAACCTGCACGACGGGATGAGAGACGTCGCCGACTGGATGAGGAACAGCCGCCTTAAACTGAACTCAGACAAGACGGAAGTCCTCATCCTGGGCTCATCACCCTCCGCCTGGGACGACTCCTGGTGGCCCCCGGCCCTGGGCACCGCACCCAAGCCAACGGACCACGCACGCAACCTGGGCTTCATCCTGGACTCCTCCCTATCAATGACCAAACAAGTCAACGCCGTCTCATCTTCATGCTTCAACACCCTGCGCATGCTCCGCAAGATCTTCAGATGGATCCCCACTGAAACCAGGAAGACCGTCACCCAGGCACTCGTCACCAGCCGACTGGACTATGGGAACACCCTCTACGCCGGAACCACAGCCAAACTTCAAAAGAGACTCCAGCGCATCCAGAACGCCTCCGCACGACTCATCCTGGACATCCCCCGACACAGCCACATCACCGTACACCTGAAAGACCTGCACTGGCTCCCCGTCAGCAAGAGAATCACGTTCAGACTCCTCACCCACGCACACAAGGCCCTCCACGACCTGGGCCCAAAGTACCTCAACGACCGCATGTCCTTCTACACGCCCACACGCCAGCTACGATCAACCAGCCACGCCCTCGCCACCGTACCACGCATCCGCAGAACCACCGCCGGAGGAAGATCCTTCTCCTACCTGGCGGCCAAGACCTGGAACTCCCTCCCCACTCACCTTCGGCGAACCCAGGACCATCTCGCCTTCAGGAAGCAGCTCAAGACCTGGCTGTTCGAGCAGTAACTTACCCCCTCCCCCAGCGCCTTGAGACCCTCCCGGGTGAGTAGCGCGCTCTATAAATGCCGTGATTGATTGATTGATTGCTATCGATTGTGTTCAAACCACCATCAGAGGGCGTCTTTTTGATGAGGTGGCTGTATCTCTTCATAATGATCGAGCGATCTCTTTCTGGAGAGCAGCTCCTGGGTTTGGTATCGGCTGCTTAGGGGCTCCTTATATGTATTCTAAGCATCAGAAAAGGGGTGTACTCCTCTACATCAGATCATGGTCACCTGATCACCAGTGGCTCTGGTTCGTTGAGGGCTTCCACATAGCCCTAACCACATTTTAGGACCACGAGCAGGTGACTAGCACATGACCAGGGTGATGTCACAACACACGTGACCCAACATGGTAAAGTGATAGGTCACGTGATAACCCCCACCCCGAAGTGACATCACTTCCCGGGAGGGCACCCAGGGGCATGGAAGTACCGGTAATGGGAGTGACTACACTTCCAGGGTGGGACAACTGTCACTTTTTGCTTGATATGAAAGGTATCCCTATGTACTACTAGTGTATGCTAGTAAATCATGGAGGAGCACCTTTCAAAAGGAACTTGTAATGTGAGATTCATTAATTTTCCCACTCTTAGCTCATATCCACTTTCACAGAAGGTTATCGTCATCGTCAGTCCTGATGCCACTGATATAATTGACTTCCTCTCTATCCCAGTGTGGCAGTGAAGTAGCACTGACAGGGGTTCATGTGGTCATGTGCTTCTGGGCTTGTCTTAGCGTTCCAATCCACGGCCATGTTCACAGGACAGGACCAATCAAGAACACGGGCCAAAGGATAGCAGACTCCTATTTAGGTTGTGTATCAGTGTCCAATTTCTCCCTCCAATCCAGCACAATGGCCTTAAGGGATCCGCCCCACACCCTGTAGCATGTCCGAGACTTGCTCATGCACTTTTGTTGTAAGTATTTCAGACAACACCTCCAGATGTGCACAGAGTCATCGACACCTAATATGGTTTCGGGGTGGGTAGAGGAAAAGTGCTATCATGGCAGGTGGGCGGGCAGGGGGAAAGCCTTCAGGCCGCTGGCTGCCCTGCCATAGCTGACCTCTTGATGTGGACTCTCTTATATGTTACTGAAAACTGTTTTCCCTCCGGGAATTAGAACGCTCCTTACCTGGCAGGAGGGGAAAACAAGAAGATTGAAGATAGTCAGCTTCTTAATGTCTTTCTGTAAAATCCTCAATAAACAGCTTGGAAGCCGATATGTGGTGAGTGAGCAGAGGATAAAGGATCTCAACAACTTTGCTCAAACCCTTTCCTTCACCACTTTAAGAGTTCGTGGTTGCAACCTTCACTGGAAAGTACTAGTTCAATAGTTCTCATGTGTTATTTCTTCTTCATTAGTCATACATTGAGTCATCAACATGTTGGTGTTCACGCTGAAGGGAATTCGATGGCGGATGAAGCCGCCAAGGCAACAGTTCGTACTGCTGCTGTTGCTGCAATAACTCGCTCAAGTACGATGATAGACGAAACAACTGTGGTGGCAGTTAATGCCACGCACAACGGAACAAAAGGCTTTCCACTCAAGTACTCCTACAAGTTAGACTCACAAAATATTCTGTATACTTGGATTCCAGGAGTGGGGAATGGAGTTATACTGAACACTGATCGTAGATTAGGACTAATACTAGCTGCACATGAGGAACTGTGTTCTCCTCACGCAGGGATTACTGCTACAGTTTCATTACTGAAGCACCGCTATTGGTGGCCAGATCTAACAAAACAGACCAAGGACTTTGTCCTTAAATGCAACTTCTGCCAGCAGATAATAGGCTCCACCATAGCATGTCCAGCACAGACACCTCTATTGATCTCAGACAAGCCTTTGGCTTGTGTTTATTTCGACCACTGCAGCCCCTTACAATCATACGGGGCTTACAAGTACATCTTGGTGGCAGTGGATTCATGCTCCAGGTTCCTGTGGGTTTGGCCACAGCACTCGGCTGACGCTCAACCCGTTATAAAGGATTTGCGAGTCTTCTTTGGGACATCCGCATTTGGCATAGTACATTCCGGCCTGGGTCATGCGTTTAGCTCTCGGGCTTACAAAGAAGCTATGGGAAGTTTGGGTGTGGCCTTGCGATACTCCTACCGCTATCATCCCAAGGGAAATTCAGTTGTTGAGAGGAAGAACCGTGACTTAAAGCAATCCTTAACTGGTAGGGTACTAGGCTTGGGTGGCAGTTGGATCAATCACCTATATGGGGTCCAGAGGGCACTCAACAACATGCCAAGAAAATCCCTAGGGGGTCGTACACCTTATGAACTCCTGTTTGGTGTGACAATGTGGATACTAGACCTCCATAGTGTCAGCACAGTGGCGGCTGAAACACAATTTGACATCAATGAACGTTTGGCTGTTTTACAGGAACTCAATGAATTCGGTGCCTTACAAACAATGTCCAAGTAAAACGCACTGCCACTGGAGAAGTGAAGGTAGTTCTGGATAGGCCTGCCTGGGAACGAAGATTGGGGACCTGGTCAGAGAAAAGATAGTGGACAAGAAAGAATTTGAGCTGTCTTACAGAGCGCCTGTACCCGTCCTGGCTGTTGAGGGTACCAGAACTGTACTTCGGCCCCTTGCCGGTCACCAAGACAAAAGGTTTGTCTCAATTGATCTGATCAAACCACACTATGTGGCCAATTCTCAACAGTAGGTCATGTGGGCTTTTGGGTAGCCGCAAAACTTCTCTCGCTACTGTACAGGAAGTTCAGATGGAAGCTTTAATAAAGACTGAAGATTCCACTCTCCAAAGAGAAGCTGTAAACAACAAATAAATGACACTTCTCCCTGTTGAAACAACTACAACTGTACAATCAACAAGTACAGAAATTACAATTTAAAAAAAATGTACGCCGTCTATGTAAACATGTCATAGATCAAGTCATCAACCAGTTCTACAAAATCTGCTGAGCTGCCAAGAATAGACCGGAAGGCGTCTGGCTACTTTGTGCATTATTGCGATTTCTCATCGGATCCAAGTGAACCTGAACTGCCAACACCTCCTCTCCCTTTCAAGCTACGAATGCTTGCTCTCTTATCGTTGGCTGAAAAAGACTTACTTTGTTGTTCCCTAGATACATCTCTGGATTACAATTGGATTACTTTTCCTGGTACTTTGAATTGGTTTAGTGACTGTTTTTTCCTACTTTTGAATGGACACTTTCTCCCACAATGCTCCGCAGTACAACTCGTGAACTTGGTTCTTAAACCGCATGCATCATGACACCGTGAACTGAGAGACGGGTCCTTGGTGAACATTACAGCAGTTCCAGTTCCTGTAGGAATTGTTTGAGACAGGGTATCGTATGACGTGTATGGTCCTACTGAATTGTTGCAAATTCCTTATTTGTTAAAATTTTCCCCAAATGATATCATCACCTCTAGCACTTTCCCTGATGATTGGGACATTGAAACTGTGCATAATTTGCTTGCAGATCTAGAGCAATCAGCTGCATTTTCTAATGATGAATTGTATGATGGTACATCCAATTATGGAGACCTGTTCTGCTACCAACATTATGGTCACTATTTTTTGCACAAAGCTAGAATCCCGAGCGCTGCTTATAATTACACACAATGGGAACACTGCCCAACACCGCCGAAAGGTAGTTCAAACACATTTGCACAAACGTTTGCCTATTTTTCAGGTTTTGAAACATCAGACCCAGCTTCGTATTATTATAGGCTTGCACATACAACTGCAAAGAAAAATATGCTTACAAACGCCAAGCTGAAATACTCTGCTTCCTTTATTTCCCAACTGTCTATACAGGGTTTCGACTTTTGGAAAGCACCATAGACACTAAATCTGTCTGGGGGACAAAAGATTGGCTGGTTCAGGGAACAGAGACCTTATTTAGAGCATGCCTCATACCACATCAAATGATTTTCCTGAACAAAACAGTGCAACAAACTTCATGTCTTGGTAAAGCAAAAATTAAGGATTTGAACACACCGCGTATTCCCTCATTCTCACGCTTTGAGAATTGGCAGCACTTAACACACTTCAGTCAGGATACACTAGATACCATGACTCGTAATAGTTCTTTTAATTCATCAGACCCCAATTTAAACTAATGGTTGGTATGGCCGATAGACACCAATAGTTGTCAATCTAGATTCTTGGGTAACACCAGAGGATTTAAGCTCAATAGGCCCGATCAGCGATATGAATAAACAGAACATTCGGGGTGATGACATCATATAGTGTTGGAAAGTAATGTCTAGATTTGCTAAAAACCTCAACACTTTCCCAGGTGAAGCAGCACTTGTCCCTTCTTTCTGATGACATGGATCTCAGGGATTTTTTATTAGATCCGCAAAACCCATGTCAAAAGCGCTTTTTATATGGACTATACAATGAGCTGTGGAAAATTTCTCAACAGGACGTTGCTGAGGGATTGCGAGAGATCAACAGGGTTAAATTAGAAAAGGCTTTGGCTGTGGTTGACAATGGTATGAGCACATTATCACCAGAATTTATTCGCTGGGCAACATAGTGTCTTCTGCAATTGACATAATACAGCAAGACATGTCTATTTTACAACATGGACAGTCACAATTACGGTCAATCGCAATAATGAGCTGGACGTTACAAACGTTATGTTCTGGCCACATGCCATGGTGTTACATCAACAGTACTAGTCTGTTTTTGTCATATGATCTAACAGAAATACAGATAATAATGGCACGCACAGATGCAAAATATACCATGTTGCACATTGAAAAATTAAACCAATTACCTTTCACCGTGGCTGAGACACCATCCACTCACTGGATAATCCATGGGTACATCACCCTACCGGTCACGACATTTCAATTCCAATACTGTCTCCAGTACAAACAGGTAGGCAGATCTGAAGAGCTAGGGGAAGGTTATATGCATGAGTATTGGGAATTACCGTTTAGGTTTAGATGCAGAAATGGAGACACAGACGTTTTCCTTAGTGGTTCCGATTGTGAGAATGCTTAAAGTGGTTCCTTAGTCTGCAAGGACATTTCTCTCCATGGGGCATGGAATGATTCAGTAGCGAACATATCTTGTTATATGAAGGGTTCTCCAGCTGCCTTGATTCATCCGTGTTCAAGCTGCTCTCGAATGGGAGCTATTTGATGCTGAATGATCATGGTTGCTGCAGAATGGAATCGGGCATCGCTTATCTAGTGACGGTTAATTCCATAGTGACTTGTTGCACACAAGTACTGCTTCCACCTGCCTGCACAGTTAGGGAGGCAGCGCTATGGATTTCGATAAATGTTTCCAACATACGTTTGATTCTTTGAGCAAACTGAAAGCCATGCTTTTTAAAAAAGAAGTGGCCTTAACTTCAGCCAGAGAGATGTTTGATCTCCAGGTTACAAGGTCCTCGTCTGAGATACAGACACTACTCCACACTAACTTCCTGCTGCATTTTGGGGAGCTGGTCACCGTATCTTTAACA
Organism: Calotriton arnoldi; assembly: GCA_963921515.1. Taxonomy (NCBI): domain Eukaryota; kingdom Metazoa; phylum Chordata; class Amphibia; order Caudata; family Salamandridae; genus Calotriton; species Calotriton arnoldi. Next base: position 378,413 of record CAWUFW010013347.1, on the reverse strand, counting down.
TGTCTGATGCAAAGTGATTAGTGCACCTTTTTAAATGTATCGGCTCTGGTCTGGTTATCACCTTTCAGACGATTTTTGGAGTTATACCATCTTTCATACACTCTGTATTGGAAAGCGTTTTCGGAGGGCTCCCGCTTATCCCGCTACTTGTGGCTGGAATTCTGATTAAAATTTTTCTGCTGCACAATGGGCACCCCAGTTCAACCCGGAATGGAAACAGCAATGCTGGTGCTGCATTGCCGTGCGCGCATGGTATATTGCTTCGGCACACCTCGGCTTCAAGAACCAAGCGAGCATTGGTTCTTTATCCTTCAAGCCTGTCTGGCTTGACTACATACAACCTGTATTCCGCTGTCTGCTTTGCAGCCACAAATGCGTCCTAGATATATGTATCGGATCAGAATTGGTTGCGCCACCGGACATTGAAGTACTGATGGATAACTTAAAGGCCCATGTGTATTGTTGTCCTCAGCATATTCCATTGATGATGAATGCATTTTTAGAGCCACCCTGGGATGCTTCAGCTCCTAGTGATGTGAACAGTGGCTCTGCGGATACCTTATGGGATACAACACCTCCCTCAGTGGCTGCTATGGGAACTGGATGGAACCACCTTTGCTCCATGAGCTTGCTTCAAGGTGCGCCTCTGGGATCGTCGTCTGCGGTTGTGGGCAACAGCAATGTTGCGTTTACCACTCGGAACACATAAAACAAAATTGGCTTTTCCATGTGGGAACAATTTGGCCTGTTTTTAAACAAAACTAACCAAAACAGATTTTGTTTTTTTCTTTTTCTAGGCACCATGGCTTTCTGAGTGCTTGGGATTTCGAACAGTATGTTAACTTTTAAGACTTTTTATCTTACATATGATCATGGCTTGCTGATTTTTTAGAATGATTCCAGATAGCTTTTAGATGTTTTAATGAGTAGTTTTGTTACGTTTTTAAATCTCTGCTGGCTTTAAGATAGCTTTATGTATCGACCCTTAGAATATCCGTGCCCAGCACCAGAAACCTGGTTCTACTCCCCTCCTCAGCTACCTTGCTGCCGAACTCTGCACACTGAACACTGGACACACTAGCAAACTGTTGCTGCGCCGCCCCCTGCTCCATTGTTATATTCCCGAGTTAGGCCGATGTAGCGAAGCAGCTTATTTCTTACATTGTCCTATTTTTCAGCAGCAACCTTTTGCACATATTTGTGTGCGTGACAATGTTGGATTTGTTTCCTTAAAACTAAACTTGTTTACACATCTAGCTTCACACAACATTATCACAATGCCCTGAACATCATGTACAAGCTCTCTTTTCGCACTATGTACAAATATCATTCTCTATCTTCATCCATGGGGCGACTGGGCTATCTACATAGCCATAACATCCCTAATCTATGCACACCGTTCCCTTGCACCTAAGCCACCACCCGGGGCTCCACACCGCCCTATAATCGCTCGGATCCTCAACTTCAAAGACCGTGATGCGATCCTGCGCGAGGCACGGTCCCTGGGCACCCTGAGGTTTCAGAATCACAACATCATGGTGTTCCTGGACTACACCAGGGATGTCCAGACCCAACGGCGCTCCTATACAGAGGTCAAACAGAAAATGCGTAACCTTGGCCTCCAATACAGGCTTCTCTTCCCAGCCCGTCTCCGTGTCATCTTCCAGGGGAAAACACAGTTCTTTGACTCCCCCCCCCAGGCCGCCTGGACTTGGCTGACGGAGGAGCGTCCCCTCTGGAACCAACCACATTCTTCACCTAAACACGCTGGTTCTCAGGCCTTGCGACCTTTGTCTCCCAAGCACCGCGAGAGGTGCACACACTCCCGCAGGGGCCAGCGGGGCCACACGGACACCCCTAGAGCGATGAGCCCAGCCATCTGTGAGCCCAGGAACCCTGATAATCCCCGGGCTCTCAACTCCGACAAAGAAACGGATCCGCAGAGGATTCTTCTAGGGAACGCATCCACCTGGGCACCTTGGACCGGATGGCCACGGACTTGGATCTCTCCCGAAGCCCAGTAATCTGAAGTTCCCCCAGAAGGTCAACGATAAGAGACATAAAGAATCATTAATACCTGAATACCAGAGACACATACCCAGCAGTAACGTAATATAGAACTTTGGACACTGCTGATGCTGCACTTACATCCAGCAAAGGTGGAGGGGTCCACCACGCATCTCCTGCACTAAGCGCTATTGTTTAGCTTGTTACACTTAAGTTGTAAGGCAACAGATGCTTCTGTTCAAGAAGTATAGTGTGGGGGGGGAGGGGTTAGGACCGTTGTCCATTGTTTAGTTCTGTTTCATGCTACAATTTTATTTTCTGACAGCACAGAGCACTTCGACACAAGATTCCCATACACGCATGGCAGCCCCACTCACTAGGCACCATTCCGAGGGGTCGCGTCCGCCTTGCACCCTGCCCCGAACACATCACAGGGTACGACCCATCATACCCCTTGCACCACCTGCTCCTCATGACACACACAAACCAAGGATATAACTCTCTCCGGGTCATGTCCTGGAATGTCAATGGCCTGCTTGACCGCATCAAACTCACAGCAGTCTTGAAATACGCCCAACGACACTCCCCCGATATCCTCCTGCTTCAGGAGACTCACCTCATGGGATCCCAATGTGCCTTTCTGGCACGTTATGGTTTTGATAGGGTGTGGCACTCAGGCTTCAGCAGGGGCTCCGGGGAGTGGCCATCCTACTCAAAAAGTCCCTCCCATTTGTTCCCTCTCACGTTATCGGGGACCCACAAGAGCGATTTGTAACTCTCAGGTATGCTGGGTGGGAACACCCTGAATCTCCTATCCATATACGTCCCTCCCGCGACTCTTGCCTCAACGCTACAACACCTCACTGACGCTATCTCCACCCTGCCCTGGGGGTCAGATGATTCTCAGAGGAGACTTCAACGCGGTCATGCAGCCCAACCTCGACAGTACAGGCATCCCCTCTCCCTCCAGGTTGACCCACGCTAAGAAATTGACTGAGTGGGTGGCCACTCTGGGCCTTTGCGACATATGGAGGATCTAGAACCCCGAGTCTCCCAATACACGCATACTTCGGCAGAGCACCATTCCCACACATGCATTGACATGACTCTCATGCCAGCCCCAGACTGTCAACGCGTGACCACTATGTCCATCCTTCCCTGGGGAATCTCAGACCACTCAGCACTGCTCATGCACCTAGGTGATACCCCAGACGGGCTACGCCCTATCTGGCGATTGAACGCCTGGTTCCTCCAAAACAAGGAGTTCCACAAGGCTGTCAAGGAGGAGCTTCGGCAGTTCTTCCTCGCGAACCTGGGTTCAGTGTCTTCACCAGGCACCCTCTGGGAAGCAAGTAAAGCTACCATCCGGGGAGTGGCCAAAAGTCACCTTCGGACACAATGGCGTGCCCAAGATAGTCACCTAGCCCTTCTCGAGGCGCAGGCGGTCTGACTAGAGACTGATCTTGCCAAAACCCCGTCTGGAGCTCACGACAGGCAATTGTCAGCCGTACGTGAAGAAATCAAACAGACCTTGCTAGAGTCAGCTAAATTGTTGCGGCGCTCATCGGTCGCCTGTGTGTATGGCTGGGGGGATAAAAATGGGAGACTCCTGCACATGCTGGCCTCATATCCCCTGGCTAATCGGATTGTGCCTGAGATCCGTGAATCCTCAGGTACCATCTGCCGTACCGCAGCTGAGATTGCACAGGCTTTCGCAGGTTATTATACTTGCTTATACTCAGCACGCAAGCTGGAGGGTATGCTTGTGAACCTTCTCAACCCCCTGCAAATCCACATTCCCAGCTTAACGCACTCTGAAGCAGCTAGTCTGGACCTTCCCTTCACCCCAGAGGAGATAGGTGCGGTGATCTCTCAACTGGCGTCCCATATGACCCCAGGCCCTGATGGCTTCCCTCAGGAATACTATGCTTCTTATCTGGAGCTCCTGGTCCCCCATCTCTCGGCTCTGTTCCAGCATGTGACAGAGGTCGGGGCGTTTCCCCCGGTGACGGATATGGCCACCATTGTGGTCATCCCTAAAACCCAACCGCCTTCATCTACCTGTGCGGACTACCGGCCGATCTCCCTAATTAACACCAAAATCAAAGTCTTCGCTACGATATTGGCCCAGCGCCTGCGCCCGCTCCTAAACAAACTGATTCATCCAGACCAATGTGGCTTTATGCCAGCTCGTAGCACCAGACATTGCCTAAGGCGCCTCCACCTAGCACTGGATCGCCAGGCAATTGCCCCTTTTATCTGACGCTTCTTCTCGTAGATTTTGAGAAGGCCTTCGGTATGGTAGACTGGCTCTATCTCGACGAGGTGCTCACATTAATGGGTATGGGCCAGCAGTTTCGGCGCTTTGTCCGAGTATTATACTCTGACCCAAAGGCTAGAGTGCTGATTAATGGAACCCTCTCTGAGACATTCCCAATCCGAAGAGGTACCAGGCAGGGCTGCCCCCTCTCCCCGCTCCTTTTCGCTCTGGAGATGGAGCCCCTGGCGTGTCTCATCCGCGCGGACGACTTGATTCAAGGATGGGCGTGGGGGCACCGTCACGTGGACAAAATTGCACTATATGCAGACAACGTCATGCTTTTCCTAGCAGACCCAGCCCGCTCCGGCCCTAGATGCCTCCAATCCCTTCAAGCCTTCGGAAAAGTTTCAGGCCTCGGGCTGAACCCAGCCAAATTGACCCTCGTACTTCATCCCTCTAGGGAATGTTTCGACTGGCAGACTAACATACCCATTAGGCGTCAGTCATTTAAATATCTAGGCATATGGGTTGCTCTGCTTCAGGAGCTGGAATGGGCACTGAATATTACTCCACTTATTAGAAAGGCTAGGGAGGACCTTAGTCGCTGGCAAACCTTGCCACTTAATCCACTCAGAAGGGTGGCATTATTTAAGATGATGATCCTCCCCCGGTTCCTATATGTTATCCAAAATACTCCCTTCCACTATCCCCGAAGTTGGTTTCGAGAGATCGACGCCATGATCACACGGTTTCTGTGGGGGGGGGGGGGGGGGGGAGACCGCGGATGGCTCTTGACCAATGACGCATCCCGTCCTTCGACGGAGGCATGGGCATGACGGACCTCTACCTATATTATCTGGCCACAAGGTTGCTTGTTCTTCATGATTGGTTCACCGGAGGATGGTCAGATCCAGCTTACAGAACTGAACTTTGAGACCTGGACTTCCCCCGAATCCAGGCTCTCATGTATGGATCCCCTATTCTCAAGACGCTCCCAACGGTGACCCGAACAGTTTTCCTGGCCTGGCGCTCAGCCCTACTTCATACACAATGGGAATCCAAACTTACCCAGCAAACGCCACTCTGGCAAGGCACGTGGCTCGGTGAAGTGGCGGCGTTACAAGGGTTTAGGCAATGGGATTACATTGGCATCTCCCAACTGGGCAACGTGTGGGTGGGAGACCATATACAGACTTTTCAGGATTTACAGAACCGCTTCTCCCTACATGCCTCGCAATTCTACAGATACTTGCAGATACGCCACGCCCTGAACACCCACATCTCCACAGGACCACGCTTCCTGACTTCAGGCCACCGGAAGCACAAGTCATGATGGGGAATCTTGGGAAGGTAAGCATCTCACGCATTTACCGCACCCTCACAAACAACAGTCCTGTGTCTCTGGACTTGCTTAGAGCTCGCTGGGAGGGCTGGCTGGGTCCCCTTGAGGATGAAGACTGGCGAGATGCCCTTATGGCCCCCAAAACTGTCACTCCCTCTGCCAGACTCCGACTCATCCAGATCTATTACCTCCACACTGCATACCTTATCCCAGAGCGCCTGCATAGAGCAGGGCTGCGCGCCTCATCCGAATGCACACGCTGCAGGCACCAACCTACAGACTTCTACCATGTGGTCTGGTCTTGCCCCGCCTCATAAAATACTGGGACAAAATAGAATCCGAACACACACACACATTTTGGGCTGGCATGTACCCCACGACCCTATGCGCCTCCTCCTGGGCATTATGGATGGTCTGGATGGGTCCCGAGCAGATAAACTGTTCCTGGGGACGGCCATCATGGTGGTCAAGCGGGATATTGCCATGGCCTGGTCACAGCCCGACCCCCCCACAATAGCTAAATGGCGCCGAGGAGTGGACTGGTGCGTCGCTCAAGAGAAACACTTATTTGAGGCCAGGGGATGCCCGGCCAAATACCAAAGAGTGTGGGGTAAATGGACAGATCAGATGTGTAAATGGGACCCGGGAGGAGGGACTCTTACCTTCGGCAGATTGTTTATTCCCGCCATGTAGAGTGTATAATCGCTGTGCTTATAGTAATACATTACTACCGACACCCCCATTATGTCGCATATGCAAATCTGTATTTGTGCTGTCAATGCTAATCTTTCCTTGTTTCTTAAAAATCAATAAAGTTGATTATAAAAAAAAAAACCATCCCTAATCTATACGCACATTGCAAGGCTGCTTTCGATTTTAAATGATGAGCATTCCGATGGATTAGCATAGGAGGCTCTCCAGCTGACACCAGAGGTCCTTGTATGCTGAGAATTCACCAGGCAGCAGTCTGACATCTCGTGAGGGGTGTCCAGTTCGTGACCAAGACGGGGTCCTTCATTCTCTCCCACCAGGTAATGGGGTTGGATCGTCCCTTGGGTGGATTCTTGGCTCTACACCTACACACACTCTAGGTACACTTACGAGTAGGGTTTGCATAGTAGGATAACTTTCGATTTCTGCCTTGTTTCATATGCCTGCATATATACATTGTATTAGCACCATGATAGAACTATATCTACTATTCACACTTTGGTGCTTGTAATCACTTTTATCTGCTTCTGTCTATTAATCATTGCAGCACATGTATTTTATACAAGAATAACGTTGGTTCAATAAATATATTGAAAACGTCCCACTGTGTAATCTCTGTATACTTCTCTGACAATAAGTGAGCACGAGTGACAGAGCGAAAGGTTGTGCACTGTTTTCACGATCCCTGAGGGGTCAGAGTTGTCATGTTCAGTGGTTGCCAGAAACCATTTGCTCTCTGGTAGGTTAGGGGGAGGCTTATAGTGGCACTGTGAGGTAGCTGGTCTATATGCCTCTGCACCATTTCCACTATCCCTGAGGGGTCGGAGTTGTCATGTTTGGTGGTTGCCAGAAACCATTTGCTCCCTGGTAGGTTAGGGGGAGGGGGCTTATGGTGGCACTGTGAGGTAGCTGGTCTATAGGCCAACACATCCTGCTGGGGTGTCCGGAATCAGTCTTGGCACCAAGCCCCTAGTTTATGTTGTCCAAACAATGCGCAGATCCTATGGATTAGTAGGAACTACACGACACCATGGTAGGCCCTTTCGCCTCCACCCACTGCAGTTTCACCTGCCTCAGCACAGTGATCAGCGCACTCCCGAGCACCACACGGACCTCCCACTACACCACCATGGCACAGATCTCACACCATGCCATAACAGCGCCCTACCACCAGCTTGTGTGCATCCTCCTCAACACTCGCTCACTGTGCAAACACCCCACCGGGCTATGAGACCTCACCTCCACCCTTGCACCCGACGTCTTCCTCACCGAGACCTGGCTCAATCCTTCATCCATCCCCGGCATCTCCCCAGCAGTACCTGAAGGATACAAGATCACCCACAGGAACCGTACCAGAAAACCTGGAGGAGGAATTGCCATCATCTACAAAGAGACAATCTAGTGCACCACCACTACGGACAACCCCACCCCGACCATGGAACACCTCACCTTCAGACTCCCAACTGACAGAAAGTCGACCATCAGAGGCACCCTTTTTTACCGGCCCCCAGGACCACACCCCAGCTTCTGCAACTCCATCACCGACTTCATCGCACCCCCGCCATTGACTCCAATCCAAAGACTTAATTTTCCTCAATGGCCTAAATTTCCACCTTGACGACCACAGCGACGCTGATGCCACCAACCTCCTTCAATGCATGAACATCATAGGACTCACCCAACTCTTGCACGACCCCAAACACTGCAGGACACACACTGGACCCCATAATCACCTCCACTAGCAGAGTCACAGCCACATTACCGAACTCACCCGGACCGACCACTCCATCATCCACTCAAACATCACCAAACACACACACCACCTCCCACACTTAACAGAGAGCCCCCCATCACAGGTGGAGCAAAATAACTGAAACCCAGTATACCAACACCCTCAATGGCTCCAACCCCGACCCCACCACATCCATCAACCAGGGGGTCAGGAATGTTAATGCATGGATCACAAACTGTACCAACAACATTGCCCCATCAAAGGTAGCAACTACAAAAGTTCCACAAAAGAGACCAGCTGGTACACCAAAGAACTTAGAATGGCTAAACTCATCTACAAACATTGGGAAAGAAAATGGTGCACTACCAAGGACACCACTGACAGAACCTTCTTCAAGACCGCCTTAAACCTCTACCATCGGTTTCTAAGCAGTGCCAGCTGCTCTGATAAGGTGGAGGAGCATAGCCCCACTGCTTTGAAGTAGTGAAATAAAGGAAACATAAAATGATAACTCAATGTTATTATCATTTTATGTTTTCCTGCTGCAGCAGCTTTGTGGTCAGGGCCAGGCTGCTCACACAGGAGCAGTGGGAGGTGTGGTTTGCCCACTCCAAGTGTGCATGAACATTTATGCACACTTTGCATATTCTCCACCCAGGCTGCATTACAGCCTGGGTGGAGAACATGCCCAGGCTCCCACTGCCTGTCTGAGCACCGAGCCATGGCGCTCAGACCAATCACAATGCTGCATTGCAGCGTTGTGATTGGTTATGGGAAGCCTGGTGCTTCCTGCTTTCTGTCCTGGCTGGGAGAGACCACGGAGGAGAGACGCAGTATTCAGGTAAGTTATTTATTTTTTTTTTTTACATCTCCTCACTCCCCACCCCTGCTTTTCTTCTTTTTTTTTCTTTTTCACCCCCTTCCTCCTCCACCACTGATCGGTGCCGGCCGCCACTGCTTCTAAGGGAGAAGAAGAGAGAGGCCATAACTGCTTGCATCGCTTCCAGCTCCAACCACAGCAACGAATTCTTCAGCATAGTCAGGGAGTTCTCCAACCCTGCAGCCACTGAGAACAGCATCACCCCTTCACAGGAGCTCAGCGACAACCTTGCCAATTTCTTCCACAACAATATTTCCACCATCTACAAATACTTCGAACCCCAACCCGAGCCTACTGACTTCCTCAACCAACACCCCCCCAATGCAACCTGCACAGAACTCCGTCCGACCACTTGGAACCTGCTCAACACCCAGGAAATCTTTGCCTTCTTGAACTCTTTCCACTCAGGAGCTCCAAATGACCATGCCCACACCATATCTTCAACATCAGAAGAGACAAAATCAGCCAGGACCCAACTCCCTGCTCACAATCCACAGCCACATTCTCGGAAGACTGGGAGCATGCCAAAATCAAACCCCTACTCAAGAAACCATCAGCAGATTCACAACGAAATCAAGAACTACCAATCCATCTCCCTTTCTCAGCCAAAGTAATGGAGAAAGCCTTCAAAAGACAACTCACCACACATCTCGAACAAAACCACCTACTCCTCCTAGTCCAGATTCTGCAGCAATCACAGCACTGAGACCGCCCAGATCACAGTCGCAAACGACATCTGAGCCCTCCTCGACCAAGGAAATAGCGATCCTGATCCTCCTCGATCCCTCAGCAGCATTCGACACAGTATCCCACCACACTCTAATCACAAGGCTACACTATAGCAGTATCCAAGGGAAAGCCCTCAGATGTATCGCCTCATCGGAAGAACTCAAAGTCTGCCTACCTCGGTTCACCCCCGAACCAACGGAAATCACCTGCGGTGTCCCCCTGGGCTCATCATTTAGCCCCACTCTCTTCAATACCTACATGACACCCTTGGCTAACATTGTCAGAGCCCACAGGCTCAACATCATCTCATACGCAGATGACACTCAACTCATCCTCTCTCTCTCTCTCCAAGGACCCCACCACCACCACCCTCCCCATCTGACGACACCAGAAACCTCGGCATCATCCTCGAAAGGAAGCTGACAGTGAAGTCCCAAATCAATGCAATCTCCTCAGACTGCTTTTTCACTCCGCACATGCTATGAAAGATCTTCAAGTGACTCCCCACAAACACTAGACCCACAATTGCTTAAGCCCTCATCACCAGCAGACTGGACTACCGCAACGCCCTCTACTCCGGGATCACAACACACCTCCTCCAGAGACTGCAGGACATCCACAATGCCGCAGCCAGACTCATCCTTGACTTCCCCCGATGGACCCACATCTCCCCTCACCTCAAGGAACCCCATTGGCTCCCAGTACAGAAGAGATTCCAATTCAAGCTACTGACCCATGCATACAAGGCCCTTCACAATGCAGGACTGGCCTACATCAACCATCGCCTAAACTTCCATCCACAAGCCAGACAATCGTCCTCCACCTCCCTGTCGCTCGCCCACACTCCCCACATCAACAGAAACTCAAGCGGAGGACACTCCTTCTCCTACCTCACAGCAAAAGCTTGGAACAACCTCCCCCCGCAGCTCTGTACCTCCCCACCTCTATCAGAATTTTGAAGAACTTTCAAGACCTGGCTATTCGAGTGAGCCTATTGCACCCTGCAAGAGCCTGGATACTGTCTTGGGTGATTAGTCGTGCTATATAAATCGAATAATTGATTGAACACATGAGAGGCAAGCAACAAATTAAGATAATGAGCAGTTGTCTTTCTCTTGGCAATGTAAGTGTGTACAAATATTTAGGCATATAAGCGGAGTTTGGTGAGGCAATGAAAGGCTTCACAAAAGATATAGACATCCACGAGAAAATGTTGGAAACCACATAGCCCAGATCATGCCATAGGAACAGAATGGGTCTTTTCTAATAAACAGGAATGCCCATTCCTGACAGCTCTTTTGAGGCTCACCCCCAGCCATCAATGTTTTGCACTCCCCACTACCCCCTCATAGCATCACCTGCATGTCTTCAGGCCACACCAGACTGGACTGAAATGAGCGCAGGACTGGAGCTCCCCACTATGGGGCCATCTTGACTGCGGGCATAGCCACACCCCCTACTCTGGAGTACCTAAAATATCCTGTCCAGTTTGTATCACATTTATTATGGATCTTTGAGGAATATGGCACACTATCTAGATCATGCACTAACTGCACCATCGGCATAAACGGCAGAGCTAGTTTTACTGACTTGAGTCTGTGCCAGATCATTGAATTCGAATACTTGGGTATCAAGCGGGCACATGATCAAAATAACTGCATCTATCTGAATCTGACTATATTTCGTTTTGGACAAAATTACCCGTTTCCATGATGGCAGGAAAACGTTTTTAAAGGGGGTGGTGCTGCCCAAATGTATCTAGGTCTTCCAGGAAAGGCTTTCCACAATGCCTAAGAGAATGATTTGGGAACTGGACAGTGTCCCCTTTGTTATTCATATGGGCTGGCACCCGTCACAGAATAACGCAGGACAAGTTGAAAATTATCATATGATTAAAGTGGTGAAGGAGTGCCAACATCGAATATTAAAAGTAGAGGTGTTGCAGAGTGCTACAGGTATACATTCATGTTAGTATTGCCCAGTTCCTCACCGGTAATCTTCATTACTCTGAGTCCTGGTCTTCCCGTTCAATTCCTTACAAGTGAGCAGCTTGTCTGCTCTACAGGAACCTTTTACCATAGCAACTGAAAATACTTCTCCCAATATGGTGCTGCCTACACTGTCTGGCATGCATAAAGGGGGAAGTATGACATAACAACATCCTGAGAAAACCAAAGAAACCCAAGACAAAGAGAAACAATCACCTGAATATAAAAACAGGGAGGGAGGCACGGGCCCAGGAATGGAACGGGAAGCCCAGGACTCTGAGAAATGAAGATTACCAGTGAGTAACCGGGCATTACCTCCTCGTCCGTCTTCCAGTTCCATTCCTTACAAGTGAGCACATACCCACTCGAAAAGGTGAAAACACAAAGACCAGAAGGATGCAGCAGAACCAACAGGTCAAATGTAATCAAAACAGAAACAGTACAGGTCACAAATCATGTACAGCAAGCAAAACATAAGAGCCAAAAGCAGTAGACACCGCCATCCCCAACTGAAGGTGGTAGTGGGACACAAAAGTATGAGGAGAGGCCCAAGTAGCAGCATTACAAATATCATGCAAGGAGGCACCCCTTAAACATGGCCCAGGAGGAGGAAACCCCATGGGTGGACCGCCCCTGAACAGAAGGAAGAGGATAGTGCACAGTCTCGTAAGACAGGACCACTGCACACTTCAACCACTGAGTCAAAGTGGACAGGGAAGGCTTTAGACCCATGCCAGACGTCCCGTAGGTGACAAAAAAAGAATACACCTTCTGAAACTCATGGGTACAGTCCAGATAGATGCGAAGAGCCCGAAACACATCAAGGGAATGCAGAAACTCCTCAACAGGGGAGAAAAGATCAGGAAAGAACACAGGAAGAACAATAACCTCCTGAGAGTGGAAGGCAGACAAGACTTTGGGCAGGAAAAAAGGACTAGGCCGCAAGATCAACTTGTCCAAACGCAAAAAGGGGGAGAAGCCAGCAAAGCCACAATCTCACCAGCCCTCCTACCCGAAAAAATGACACCAAAAAAAGAACCTTAGCAGAAAGGAACTTAAGGTCAACAGAAAGCAGGGGCTCAAATGGGGGACCAGTCAATGTCTGAAGTACCAAAGGAAGATTCCAAGCAGGAACCGGAGAGCGGGAGACAGGCCGCTGAAGCAAAACACTACGCAAAAGGCAAGACATCAAAGGAGAAACAGAGGCCACTGAGAACTCTGGAAGGCAAGAATGGCGGCCCATTGGGAACGAAGAGTGGAGACAGCGAGACCCAACACAAAACCATCCCGCAAAGAATTCAAGGCCCGGGCAGGATCACAGGAAGAAGACCAACCCCGCTCACTACACCAGGAGTCAAAGGTCTTCCAATGCCATACGTAAGACTTCAGGGTTGAAGACCTACAAGACAACTGAATGCTCTGGGCCACCTCCAGCGCACGTCCCTGACCCAACAAATTCAACCTCTCAAGTGCCAAACCCCCAGTCAGAGGTGAAGAAGAGAGGACTCACTGAGAAGGGGAGCAAGCAGAGGAGATGGAGACAAAGAAAACCGCTAATGGGGACATATTGCCAAACCCTGAAGGACAAGAAACCAGGGCCTTCAAGACCATTCCAGGACCACCAGAAGCAGCTCCGCCTGATCTAACTGGAACTCCCTGAGGACCCGAGGAAGCAAGGGAAAAGGAGAGAAGGTGAACAGGAGCCCCTGGGACCATGGGATGGAGAAAGCATCGATCGCCCGGGCCAATCTCAAGGGAATCAGGCTGCAGAACAGCGGAAGAAGGGCCGTCTACTCCGCGGCAAAGAGATCCAGCCAAGGAAGGCCGAACATGGAGACGATCTTCCCGAAAAAGAAGAGGAGACAGGCACATGGCTACGGACGAGGAAAACACCCTGCTCAAAGAATCCGCAGGCCCATTCTTCCTCCCTGGAAGATAAACTGCTGAGGGAGAAAGGAGATTCTGCTCGGCCAACCACCGATCTTCTGGGAAATAAGAAACCGAGACCAGCGCATCCCCCCTTTGATAGTTGATGTAGGCATGAACCACCTGATTGTCCATCTGAATGCAGACAGCCTGGGAACAAAGGAGGGGAGCGAACCAAAGAAGGGCCTTCCAAACTGCCATCAGCTCCTGCCAATCGGCGTACTGGAGAGACTCGGAACAGGACCACCAGCCCTGGGCCTTGAAATCCCCCATAACTGCTCCCCACCCCCTGTGGCACTGGCATTGGTGGACAGGACCACCGAGGAAGGAGGGGGAAGAAGGTTGAAACCCCTGGAGAGAGTGAGAGGGGACAGCCAACACTGGAGGGAGTCCCGAATGTCCCGAGACACAGGAATGAGAGCCTCGTAGTCCTGTGAAGCAGGATCCCAGTGGCGCAGAAGGTGATGCAAAAGGGGATACAGATGGAGATGGGACCAGGGGAGGACATGCAGAGTGGAGGCCATCTTCCCTTGACTTCGCAGCCAGAGCCAGGCCGACACTAGAGACTGGGAGAGCACCCAGGAGATATGCTGGAACAGAGTCCATTGACGTTCCGGAGACAGGAACACCATCTCCAGATCCATCCGGAAGAGTGCCCCCAGAAACTTCAGAGAGTGGGAGGGCTGAAGGGAGGGCTTCCGGTAATTGATGAGGAAACCAAAGGAACCCAGCAGATGTCAGACCTGATGAACATCCTCTGAAGCCTGAGAGAAAGAAGGAGAAACAATCAGCCAATCATCAAGGTAAGGGTATACCTCAATACCATGGGAATAGAGAATACCCACCAGGAGGGCCAAGAGCTTCATAAAAACCTGTGACGCCAATGAAAGGGCGAAAGGAAGCACCTGGAAATGGAAGTGCCGGGAGCCCACAGCAAACCTCAGAAACTAATCCTCTGGATGGATTGGAAAATGCAGGTAAGCGGCTATCAGGTCGAGGGAGGCGAGGAAGGTCCCCTGGTGTACCAGATGAAGAACTGAATGCAAAGTTACCATCTTGAAGCGGCGATGCAGAATCTGCAAATTCACTCCCTTCAAATGCAACACAGGGCGGAGGGCGGTGGTATATTTCTCGGAAACCAAAAAGAGACTCGAATAGTACCACCGCCCCCTTTCCAGAGGTGGAACCTTAATGACAGCTTGTTTCTCCAAGAGAAGCCGAACACCCTCCAGCAAAACCTGATTTCGCCAGTAGTACCAGGAGCTTCATCAGAGGCTGCAGGCATTGACCCAGAATATTTGCCAAAATGTTAGCTCTATTTAATAAAGACACCAGCCTGCAAGAGGAGCAGTGTCTGGGTCTCTGCCGGGCTTCATCAGAAGCATAATTATAGCCTCCCTCATGGTCGGGGGCAAGTGTCTCCTATCTGTGGCCTCATTAAAACCATCAAGCAGTCTGGGGCAAGGATCACATTAAGACCTACTCTGACATAACAGGGGCCTGCCTGAGTTGCGGAAGTACAGAGCCTGGACTCCTCCTGATGGGGCTTCTGGAGTGATATGGCTCTGTTGGGATCGAGTTGCTGCACACCTACAGAGAACAGTGAAGAGCATGGTTGACATGCATTTAAAGCAATGTATAATGGATCTTTACCTCCGTTCAAAGGAAAGATACATGCATTATTATTTAATAGCATTGGGCCGCTTTCTGGCCAAAAGATATACATCAGCAATTCACTGGATGCAAAATAGGGCATCAGTGTTTGATTCATGGTATAGGAATGTTGGAAAATGGTGAATAGCCGAGAAAATACGCATGATACCAGTTCTGACAAACTTAACACTGAGATACAATGTTGGAGGGAATATTGTGAGGACCCAGACACAGCATTTAATACTGCAGACTGTAGCTCAGCTTGACGATTTTGTTGCGCAGTATCTAATATATACAAATTCTGTCTTGCAATATGGTATGAATTTCGCTTGGATTAAGAGTGAAGAAAAAATGTGTGAGGTATTGAAATTCTGAAAAATGGGAACTTATTCTTCTAGATCAAGATCACTTTGGTTTAATTAGATAAAATATCTTGAAAGATATGAGGCATCAGCTGCCCTTTCATGAGGTAGTCGAGACTCCGCCAGAACATTAGGTGAAGACTCCACGTGACGATCCAGTGGAAAATGCTTCTCAATACTTTTGATGTTGCCAAATAGAGTGAACAAAGGGACAGAGTTGGTGTGCTGTGATAATAGAAAATGAAGAAGGACTTAGTCACTTTAGAATGTTCATTTAGAAGCTTCCTACCTGAAGATATTCATGTAGGGACACACCATAAAAGCACTCCATATTATAAAATGATTGGATTATGGTACGCCTGGTTGGCGGATGCACGCTTTATAAATGTGATTTGATTTCCTGATAGACTACACCAGTGCTGGGCTGAACATGTAGCGGCTAGTAAGCCTCATTTACAGGCCGCGCATCTGAAAAGATATCTGCAACTTGTCCCTCGTTTTCGATGAAAAGAACCAGCAACTGAAACCTCAACATTACAGTCTCTGGCTCACACAAGCAAACCCCGTTGTTTAGCCTGGGGGGCAAGTCGCAAATATGGCTCGCTGGGCAACTGTATCTCTTTCCCTACGGTCATGTGAGAACCTGCGGTGTGTGCAACAGCCAAGGTTTATTCTAAGTTAGGCACCTATGTCCTCATGACCGGATGATGTATCGTGAGTCTCTAAGACTTCATTACATTATACCCCCAAGTATTTGGGGGGTGAGGGGGGTCTCCTTGTATGGAACTCCGTGATTATAAGAAAAGCTGGCCCCTTTCCGTTAATACTGATTCATACATATGAAGACAGAAAGGCACACACAATGGTGGAGGCGGTGCTGAGGGGTTGGCCCAGTGAGAGCCATTCAAAGGAGAGATACCTGTTTGTTAACCTAGCAATTGGCAGTTCTGCTTGGAATCCGAGATAGCCTCAAAGCAAGCTGGCTTTGCCCTATTGTTAGCCATAGAACACATTTCTGAAAGTTCACTCAAAATAAGGCTATGGCCATTAAATGTTTAATTGGGGTTATTATTAAAAGCAACGTATTACATTTGTTGTATAAGAGGGTTATAATTTCCAAAATAAAAGTGGAAAAATACCAGCGGCAGTACCCTCCTCTCCTTCAGGATATTATATAAATATCCCTAAATAAAATAAATGTAGATAAATGCAGACGGAAATGTAAAAATATAAAGGTTACATGTCAGAAAATGGAGTACAAAAGGCCGTCAGTACAGTATCGTTGCTACAGCCGTACCAAAACCAGCTTGCAGTGAATGAAACAAGCACCATCTTGCAACAAGCATTGGCATAGCCAATAGGTCTCGCCTTTGGGACCTTATAAGTATTTAGTTATCCAGCACAATATCCTTGGTGCAACAACATCAAGTGTTGCATGGCTAAACACTTATAGGGTCCCAAAGGCGAGACCTATTGGCAATGCCAATGCTTGTTTCTTTTGAGAAGTGTTGTGCATATCCATTAAAATGACTTGGCTGTGGACACGAGGAGAATTGACATTGTTGTATCATTGGATAAGAAAGACTGCATGGGAATGTGATATAAGCCGCTTTTGAACAAGAATAACTTTATTCATGTTCTTGCAGCAGCATTAGAGTGCAAAGAAGCAATAGTGACTCTCGAGGTGGATTTATAGTGTACACTGTGTGACCTGTATGAAGCTAAATTATTTTTGTTAAAGTTCTTATGACAGTTTTAGTCTAACTGCGGTGACGGCTAGTACTGAAATGTTTGCAGCAATGGGCTTTACTAAGGGAGCAGTTAGAGCGTGTGTGTGTTTATTTTTAAAGCATTGAAATACAACACCGGCTAATCCTGCTGAAAATGTAGTAACATAGCTGTGATGTTGTAGCACGCTCGAAAAACGTTGAAGAAGTAAGAGGACACGTTATCGATACGTAGGCTATATTATGCTATTTTAGCTGGTGACATAATTGAGCTCAAGTTTTATGTAAAAGCACTAGCTTCCGGGATTACAACAGTGTTTAATTTGAATTTTACATTTTACCGTAAGATCTCGAATGTCGCATAATTAGCAAAACATGTATTGCGTGCAAGAAACCCCATAGCATTTTGTCTATGTCCATAATAAAAAGAATATATATATAGTGTTTGGGAATTGGCGCTCAATAGGTGACAAAGGCTGTTGTGCACAGCCGAAACGCGTCCTGTCCGGAGTGTCCTTAATGAATAAACAAGATTCCTCCAGCCCAGAGTGCCGTTTCTTTCTTATTGGGAAGGAGTAGTGGCGAATCCATCAAAAGGGGGAAACGTTAAAAGGGAGTATAAATGATTTCACAAGCTAATAAATAACTTTGATGTTCTTTAACAAATCTGCATGAAATTGGCAGGCTGTTAGCAACTTAGGCCCTGTGCAGTAAGCTCGGGTTTTATGCAGATGGGAGAAGGGGGCCAGTGTGTCAAAAATGTATGTATTTGCTAATGGCTTTTGGTACTGTTCTACGCATCTTCACAGTGCTTAGCAGACAATGACCATGTTTAGACTCCTTTTGCTATTTTGGGATTCATGCAAACCCATCAAGAGGGAACACTTAATTTACTAGTGTACAAAGCATGTAATAATACTATATCTACTACTATAAACAAGCATTGGCCGCGCGGCCGTGAAACTGACACGGCCGCGCGGCCGTGAAAGTGAAAGTAATGGTTTTGGAAGTGCAAACAGTGGCTTTTGCTGGCGACCAGCTTGCGTTCACGCGAGCGTCCAGATGGCGAGGGAAGCCATATGGCGCCTGATCGCGCGTGCACGCTCGCGTGAACGCAGGCTAGTGATGCAGCGGATACAATAAAAACAATTTCTCCCAGGTCACTTTATCGGTCATCCAGGCGCGACTTATTTTTACATCCACATGACGATGGGGCCCATGACATCGCCAAAAAACACACACACACTCACTCACCTGGATTTCCTCTACACTTTACGAATTATACTCCTAGGAGAAAGAAACGAAAACACAATGATGTACCGCTGGAAGGAGCCGGGATACCTTTTTACCATAACCTATCGCTTCCTTAGTTCTTTCATAAGGTATTCCTGCTCATTGTTTTGTCGATGGATCATCTAGTAAGTATTCGTTGATAGTGATCAAGACCAGCTAAATCACAATAACTTATTACTAATTTTGCAAACATTTAGTAAATAATCACTGAGTTATTTAGTTTGAGAATCTTAAAGTTTATATAATTTTAAAAGCATGGAAAAGAATTTAGACTTTATTATTCAATTATTCATACGTTTATTAAATCAAATAGTATTTAAGCAAAATCAATTTTATTGCAGAAAGGAATTTTGTCATGAGGAAAATCCTAATTAGCCTACCTATCTCCCTAATTTAACCTAATGATTTCTAAACTAAGTTTAAAGTTGGAAAATAATATGATTCTCATACTCAACTGGAAAATAAAGACAGCAACAGAAACTTCAGCTCGTCAGCATCAGCTACCGCAACTCGTCTCATCTAACAGTCTCTCAGCAACACTAACTCCATCAGCATCTCCCGCTCAGTAAAATGGATCGATCTGGAATAGCTTGTAAGGAAGGAGAGAGTACCCCTCCCTCTAAGAGTAGGCCTACTTATACCCTAACTCTAGCTTTGCTAACTAAATTGTTGCAACATTAGTAACGCGCTTCTCTCTCATTGGTCAATTCAGTTCATCGTTTAATTTCTAATCAATTCTCCCGGATCCAGCTAGTTCTTCTGGAATGCATATGTTCATTTCCTTTCTCACAGTTCATGACATGTTTCCATCCGTTTCGATCAGTACATTTGTAACTTCTTTCGATACATTCGAGAACTTTGCAGGCATTGTCCTTTCTCTTAAAGTTGTTCCCACGATTCTCTGCTGATCACCACGGCACATTATCAGTTCAAATAGGTCACATCAGCCTTGACCATTCTTGCATCCTAGCCTTTCAGCACCATCACGTGGTCAGTCTTTCTCCAGCTTTTTCTCCCTCATCATGTGTCTTTTCAGCGCATGCGTACTCTAGTAAACGGCAGCCATTTTATATCGCCACTCGATTAGACTTAAAAGCACTATTTTAAAAATAAACAAAACATAATTAAAATAGAGAAATATAGCCTTTTCGTTTCCCTCCTGTCTTCTACGTACCCCAATTAGTTATTACCTAGCAGAAAGCAACATTTAAGCTGTTCCTTACTCACCATCACTATTGTTATTGCAACGTCACGTTTTATTCTAAGAAGCACGGATCATGCATTTATTATTTAATTAGTACGCAATTATTATTATGTTATTATTAGACACACAGACATTTGTAAATAGATTATTCAGTACATATATTTGCGTGTTACCCTTCCCTTCACACGTGACATACATTGTTGATTAATACACTTAAAACGAACATGTTTATTAATTATTTATAAAATTTGTTAGGGGTTAAAATGTTTCATTTACTCTGCTCCATCAACTCCCCCTTTGGTGATTTTTAAATCACCACATAAAACCCAAGTTATACTTCTTTTCAGGCAGCATATGTCTTTCATCCTTTTGCTTTTTGTTAGTTATACATCTGTGTCCATTTCATCTTGTCTTCTTGTCTCTTTGTACATACTTTCTTTCATTTTCTCTAACTCAATTTCACCCATTTCTCTCTCTCTCTCTTTTATTATTCTGTTATTTCTTTTTATCCCATTTTGTCTTCTTTTTCTTTTTATACACGTTATTACAATTTTCAACATCATAACTAACAATATTGCTACAGTTGCTATTATTATAACTTTCCCTATCACTAGTCTACTCATTCTTGTTAACCAATTTGCTACTGAAGAAAACCCTTTACCAAGTTTTCCAAGGACACTTTCAACCTCCAGTGGAACTAGTTCTTTGTGCAAACTTGTAATATTTGTGATATACTTTTGTATACTTTCACTCTTATCAGGAATGTAAGTGCAACAATGTTGGACTTTCAGCATTCCACAGACTCCACCCTCTTTGCCAAAAGAATGTCAAGGGCAAGCCGATTTTGCATCACCATAGCTCTTATGGCAACCATTTCGGTATTTACCATCAAGAACCCTCCCGCAGTATCTGTAGACAAACGATCTACTACTGTGGATAATTTCCGAATTTTAAATGCATTCAAAGATATTCCCACTGCTGGTATCAATGCTCAAAAATATCACCTACAATTTCTGAAAAACTTTCCTCTTTCTACGTGTAAAACTATTAATCATCTTGTATGTTCCTTTTTCTTCTCTGTCCATATGAAAGATTTTTGGAAAGACCAGGCCTACATAACAAGTTCCATACCAATGGTCCGGTAACCTGTAATAAGCTCTATTCCCACAAATATAATAGATACCCGGAAATATTGG
This sequence comes from Calotriton arnoldi, assembly GCA_963921515.1. NCBI lineage: Eukaryota > Metazoa > Chordata > Amphibia > Caudata > Salamandridae > Calotriton > Calotriton arnoldi. The sequence continues at coordinate 357,403 of CAWUFW010013347.1, read as the reverse complement.
ATCCTTTCCACCTTTGAATCCCCATCCTCCCAAAATTTGATAATTGTCATGGCAGACACTGGAACCTACAAAATAATTGTCATAGACTGTCTTATTTCTCCTAATACACAACTTTCCTGTTTGCGGCCAATCTAATGTCATTGCTGCATTTATCTTTTTCCTTCATGATTCTCTTCCTCAAACGTCCATAGATGTGTTCTTTTCTCTTCTATTGCTTCTTTTTGAAATTTCACTCTTCTTTCTTCAACCATTTCTAAAAATATCTTTTCTTCTTTCTTTAACTCACAGGTAAGGTTGTTTTTAACTATTTCCTCTAATGTTAAAATTCTATGCTCTAAAAAGAATTCTCCTAAAACTTTTGCTTGTTTTACTTTGTTTAGTTCTGAAACTACAGGAACATTTGCAAAAATCTTATCTACGTCAGTGTAATAAAATTCTAATCTACCTGTTTTATAAAATAAACTTGCTATGACACTACGGGGCCGATTCCGATCTCGGTCGGAGGCGCACCCAATACCATTCAGTCGGGAAAAAAGCCATGCGAAAGCCTGTTTCCCGACCGATCCGTACAGCACACCGAACGAGTAAGTACGATGCGCACAACAGCACAGAATCCATGCCCTGTTCTCCGACCGAGGCGAATCCGGAAACGCCGAATCGAGTCGCACGGAAGGGAAAATGCAGCTCCGTCCGGCCAAACAAGTACGATGCGCTTCCCGTACGCGCCGAACCCGTCGCTACGCATGGCACGTCAAAGCATCCGGGAGAGGCGCACATAAGCTCCGATTCGCGCCACAACACAATCCACGGCTACGAGGCGAACACGCCAGCGACGAGGACGACGCGAAGCGACGAGGACGACGCGAAGCAACGAGAAGGACGAACGACACGAACCAACCATGAATCCCTTCGTCCCGATCATACCAATATTCTACATTTACTACCGGAACAGGCACGGACGCGTACGGCGCAGAAGGTAAGTCAGACACCAACCACAAAACACATACAACACGTACACGACACATCACACACACACAGAGGGATGCAGAACATACTTACACTAGCAACAACAGCACCATAGGGGCGGGATGCCCATCACCAATGCCACATATGCACACAGGGGCCTGAATGCGCACCACCACCCCTACCCAGGGGGGGCAGGATGCCTACCACTACTACCACCCTCAGCCAGGGGTGGCTGGATGCCTACCACTACTACCACCCGGAGCCAGGGGGGGCTGGATGCCTACCACTACTACCACCCTTAGCCAGGGGGGCTGGATGCCTACCACTACTACCACCCTTAGCCAGGGGGCTGGATGCCTACCACTACTACCACCCTTAGCCAGGGGGGCTGGATGCCCACCACTACTACCACCCTGAGCCAGGGGGCTGGATGCCTACCACTACTACCACCCTTAGCCAGGGGGGCTGGATGCCTACCACTACTACCACCCTTAGCCAGGGGGGCTGGATGCCTACCACTACCACCCTTAGCCAGGGGGGCTGGATGCCCACCACCACCCTTAGCCAGGGGGGCTGGATGCCTACCACTACTACCACCCTTAGCCAGGGGGCTGGATGCCTTCCACTACTACCACCCTTAGCCAGGGGGCTGGATGCCTACCACCACTACCACCCTCACCCAGGGGGGCTGGATGCCTCACCACTACCACCACCCTTAGCCAGGGGGCTGGATGTCTACCACTACTACCACCCTTAGCCAGGGGGCTGGATGCCCACCACCACCCTTAGCCAGGGGGGCTGGATGCCTACCACTACTACCACCCTTAGCCAGGGGGGCTGGATGCCTACCACCACTACCACCCTCACCCAGGGGGCTGGATGCCTACCACTACTACCACCCTGAGCCAGGGGGCTGGATGCCTACCACTACTACCACCCTGAGCCAGGGGGCTGGATGCCTACCACTACTACCACCCTGAGCCAGGGGGCTGGATGCCCACCACCACCCTTAGCCAGGGGGGCTGGATGCCTACCACTACTACCACCCTCACCCAGGGGGCTGGATGCCTACCACTACTACCACCCTGAGCCAGGGGGCTGGATGCCTACCACTACTACCACCCTGAGCCAGGGGGCTGGATGCCCACCACTACTACCACCCTGAGCCAGGGGGGCTGGATGCCTACCACTACTACCACCCTTAGCCAGGGGGCTGGATGCCTACCACTACTACCACCCTTAGCCAGGGGGCTGGATGCCTACCACTACTACCACCCTGAGCCAGGGGGCCGGATGCCTAACACTACTACCACCCTTAGCCAGGGGGGGATGGATGCCCACCACCACCCTTAGCCAGGGGGGGCTGGATGCCTACCACTACTACCACCCTGAGCCAGGGGGCTGGATGCCTACCACTACTACCACCCTGAGCCAGGGGGCTGGATGCGTACCACTACTACCACCCTGAGCCAGGGGGGCTGGATGCCTACCACTACTACCACCCTCACCCAGGGGGCTGGATGCCTACCACTACTACCACCCTGAGCCAGGGGGCTGGATGCCTACCACTACTACCACCCTCAGCCAAGGGGGGCTGGATGCCTACCACTACTACCACCCGGAGCCAGGGGGGGCTGGATACCTACCACTACTACCACCCTTAGCCAGGGGGCTGGATGCCTACCACTACTACCACCCTTAGCCAGGGGGCTGGATGCCTACCACTACTACCACCCTGAGCCAGGGGGCTGGATGCCTACCACTACTACCACCCTTAGCCAGGGGGCTGGATGCCTACCACTACTACCACCCTTAGCCAGGGGGCTGGATGCCCACCACCACCCTTAGCCAGGGGGCTGGATGCCTACCACTACTACCACCCTTAGCCAGGGGGCGCTGGATGCCTACCACTACTACCACCCTTAGCCAGGGGGCTGGATGCCTACCACTACTACCACCCTTAGCCAGGGGGCTGGATGCCCACCACCACCCTTAGCCAGGGGGCTGGATGCCTACCACTACTACCACCCTTAGCCAGGGGGCTGGATGCCTACCACTACTACCACCCTGAGCCAGGGGGGGCCGGATGCCTACCACCACTACCACCCTCACCCAGGGGGGGCTGGATGCCTACCACTACTACCACCCTTAGCCAGGGGGCTGGATGCCCACCACCACCCTTAGCCAGGGGGCTGGATGCCTACCACTACTACCACCCTTAGCCAGGGGGGCTGGATGCCTACCACCACTACCACCCTCACCCAGGGGGCTGGATGCCTACCACTACTACCACCCTTAGCCAGGGGGCTGGATGCCCACCACTACTACCACCCTTAGCCAGGGGGCTGGATGCCTACCACTACTACCACCCTGAGCCAGGGGGCTGGATGCCTACCACTACTACCACCCTGAGCCAGGGGGCTGGATGCCTACCACTACTACCACCCTTAGCCAGGGGGCTGGATGCCTACCACTACTACCACCTTCACCCAGGGGGCCGGATGCCTACCACCACTACCACCCTCACCCAGGGGGCTGGATGCCTACCACTACTACCACCCTTAGCCAGGGGGGCTGGATGCCCACCACCACCCTTAGCCAGGGGGCTGGATGCCTACCACTACTACCACCCTTAGCCAGGGGGCTGGATGCCTACCACCACTAGCACCCTCACCCAGGGGGCTGGATGCCTACCACTACTACCACCCTTAGCCAGGGGGCTGGATGCCTACCACTACTACCACCCTTAGCCAGGGGGCTGGATGCCTACCACTACTACCACCCTGAGCCAGGGGGCTGGATGCCTACCACTACTACCACCCTGAGCCAGGGGGGCTGGATGCCTACCACTACTACCACCCTTAGCCAGGGGGCTGGATGCCTACCACTACTACCACCTTCACCCAGGGGGCCGGATGCCTACCACCACTACCACCCTCACCCAGGGGGGCTGGATGCCTACCACTACTACCACCCTTAGCCAGGGGGGGCTGGATGCCCACCACCACCCTTAGCCAGGGGGGGCTGGATGCCTACCACTACTACCACCCTTAGCCAGGACCCTTAGCCAGGGGGGGCTGGATGCCTACCACTACTACCACCCTTAGCCAGGGGGGGCTGGATGCCCACCACCACCCTTAGCCAGGGGGCTGGATGCCTACCACTACTACCACCACCCTTAGCCAGGGGGCTGGATGCCTACCACTACTACCACCCTGAGCCAGGGGGCCGGATGCCTACCACCACTACCACCCTCACCCAGGGGGCTGGATGCCTACCACTACTACCACCCTTAGCCAGGGGGCTGGATGCCCACCACCACCCTTAGCCAGGGGGCTGGATGCCTACCACTACTACCACCCTTAGCCAGGGGGCTGGATGCCTACCACCACTACCACCCTCACCCAGGGGGGCTGGATGCCTACCACTACTACCACCCTTAGCCAGGGGGCTGGATGCCTACCACTACTACCACCTTCACCCAGGGGGCGGATGCCTACTACCACTACCACCCTCACCCAGGGGGCTGGATGCCTACCACTACTACCACCCTGAGCCAGGGGGCTGGATGCCTACCACTACTACCACCCTGAGCCAGGGGGCTGGATGCCTACCACTACTACCACCCTTAGCCAGGGGGGCTGGATGCCTACCACTACTACCACCTTCACCCAGGGGGGGGCGGATGCCTACTACCACTACCACCCTCACCCAGGGGGGGCTGGATGCCTACCACTACTACCACCCTGAGCCAGGGGGCTGGATGCCTACCACTACTACCACCCTTAGCCAGGGGGCTGGATGCCTACCACTACTACCACCCCCACTCATAGGATGGACAATGCATGACACAACCAGCACACCACAACCTAGGGAATGCAAGAAAAAGACATCCCCCAACACCATGACAAGCGTGTGTAGACTGTGTCAAATGCCTACAACACCGAACATGACTTTGAACATACAATGTGACCCTCTAGCACATGTGCCACACATATATGTGTGTGGCACCCACAATGCAAGCAGGCCATGACCATTGTGGCAATGGGGTCCAAACCCCCATCATCACAGTGACCAAAAGGTAAGTGTGGGGTCCATAGCTGAAGCACATTCTGAACAGTGTGGCAATGGGGTCCAAACCCCCATCATCACAGTGAGCAAAATGTAAGTGTGGGGTCCATAGCTGAAGCACATTTTGAACGTTGTGGCAATGGGGTCTAAACCCCCATCGTCACAGTGAGCAAAATGTAAGTGTGGGGTCCATAGCTGAAGCACATTTTGACCATTGTGGCAATGGGGTCTAAACCCCCATCATCACAGTGACCAAAAGGTAAGTGTGGGGTCCATAGCTGAAGCACATTTTGAACAGTGTGGCAATGGGGTCCAAACCCCCATCATCACAGTGAGCAAAATGTAAGTGTGGGGTCCATAGCTGAAGCACATTTTGAACATTGTGGCAATGGGGTCTAAACCCCCATCATCACAGTGACCAAAAGGTAAGTGTTGACAAAGAAAGAGCTGCAACTGCCAAACTGCATGGATGATTCCTGGTCACAGAACAAAAACACATCAGTGGCAAAGTAGTGTATGTGTCCCATTGCAACATAAATTGTGTGAGCCAAATACTGCAGTGCAAATAAGACATACCTTTGGCCATGTGCAGACAAACAACACCCATGGGGGCTGACACTGTCAACATTCATCAATGACACAATGACAGAAGTGACCATCAGAATGCAGACCCACATATTTGCACCAATGGGCACACAAATGCAGATACCCTGTGGAGACTGCAGATGTGAGGTGAACAGATACCATACCATGGCAGCAATGGGACACACAAACCATGATCATTGTGCTGACCGATGACCTAGGAGTCCCAGGGACAGCAGGGGAAACCCACCAAACTACATACAGCCAATGGCACACCCAAGATATGCCAATGCAGTGGTGCAGATGCACAAACACAAACAGGCAGACCCACACTGCACATCATACACAACAGGTGAGGGGGTGCCAGTGTCCCCAGGCAACCACACAACACATGAGGAGACCTGAATACCAATCATACAGATGTGCATACAGTGCCACACAAAGGTAACTCATGGATCCAAATCCCTATGTGGGCAAGCAGGCATTGTCAGATGAGAGGGAGCACAAATCACACATGTCACACAGGCACGTAGGAACAGCAACTGACACAGCAAGACACAGACACACCACAGCACCACCCCCAGGGCCCCCACAATGTGGTGACCCTGGGCTGCATAACAATCCCACTGTGATGACAAAGCTAAATGTGGTTCACACTGTGAACCACAGTCATGTGTCCTGAGCAACAAACTACCATCACACCTACACAAGCACAAATCAATCAGCATGGCCAGTAAGCCAAGGCCAACATGGAGGCAGGGGCCTAGCCGGGCAACAACTCTCATCTGCACACACTCAACACCACACCCCTCGACCTCCAACAATGTGCAGCAGTGAAGTACACATGCACTGGTGACATTGCACATGCACCCATGACTATTCCAGGGTGGTGGGTGGGAACCATGGTGCAGAAACACATCACACATGGCCACTCAACAAGACTCCTGAATGTCTGACACACTGCACACTACGCTGTACATGGACATGACGGCGATACCACACCAACCAATGGGATCCCAGCCACAGTCACACACCAATGAAGAAGCCAAGGTCACCCACAAAGAACACACATAGACAACAACCAACATTGCAGCCCGGACCCTGAGGAGTGCCAGCAGTCACACACACAACGTGTCACAATCACTTAAAGATAACACAAACTGGAAATCACATGACGGGGGCAAACAACAAGTGCCAAGGGGAAACCTGACTGTGACCCATCTGCGTCTGCACACAAACTCAGCCCTGACAGCAAACACACCTATGGGTGACACCCTGATGACCAGTAATGTGCCATGCACCCACATCACAGAGAACCCAGGGAGAAGACTTTGGGGGAACATAGGTCAACTCAGCAAGCATCACAAACAGGTACAACACTAGGGATCACAGCATGCGCAGCTAAATGGAAGTGAACACACAGACATGCACATACAACACACACCTTGGGCGCAGGCAATGTCACAGGTGTACACACTGCCATGAGGGGACTCCACTCCTGTGTGAGGAAAGCTGTGCCATATGTTGCCTCAGTAGGGCCCCATCATGTCAGCTGAGCACTTGGTCACACAATCAACAATTAGCACCAAATGAGGGCTCCCGTCACATCAGCCTGGTCATGGAAGTGCCAACGGAATCATCAGCACAGATCCAACACACTTGCATAGCAATGTTGCACTGACTACACGGATGAGTCCTTCCCCATTGATGCCCAAACCTGCATGTCCAGTGGAGATGGCCACACGGTCAGGGAAGTAGACGAATTGAACAATGGCAGGCACAACAGATGTGCAGGGGTGGAAGCCACAGATGTGAAATTGCTAATCTAAGTAGGAAATCCCATTGCCAAATACTGAACACATGACACCCTCAGATGCTGCTATGGATGACATGGATACACCACAGGATAGGACACATTCCCCCTGGACCACATGGGTTCCTGCACAGTAACACTTCATTATCATGAGACCAGATATCACCATCACTGCAGCAAGGGCATGGTTAGCAGCATCAACAACATGTACATCAGAAGCATAAGCACTAGAGAACAGAAAGTTGCTTTATTCAGCATATGTGTGGAATGAAAACAAAGTCCAGAAAAAACACAAAGGCCAATGGCCAGTCCATTGTCAAAGTCCAAACTTGGTGACAGTGGCAGATGTCACCCTACGCATGCCTGCACAAAACCAGGGACAATCCACTAGGAGGGGCAACCCGGGGGGGCAGGCTAGGCACCGCATGGACAGGATCAGAGCTCACCAGGAGGAAGCAGGGAAGGGGTGGTGGGTGCTGGAGAGCCACTGACAACTGCAGTGGAGGTGTCTGACATGGTGTGTGCCGGCACAACTGGGGGCATGACTCAGATGTTGTGGGTGCCGGCACGACTGCAGTGGACCCTGCAGATGGAGTGGACAGGTCCGCCACTGCAGTGCCCAAGTTAGACAGGGTGGTAGTGGACTCCACTGCAGTGCCTACCACCAGGGGAGGAGAATGGGGAACAGGCAAGGTGGGCTGGACAGAGGGGAGGACACCCTCACCACATCAGTGGCACAGACAAGCGCAGCGGGGGTGTGTTGCCGGGAGAGCAAGTGCCAGGGGAGAAGGCCGGATCCTCTTGGGGATGGTATATCTGTGGGTGGGGGAACCTGGGGCAGGGTGTGGTGGGGGCACCTGTGGAGTGGGGGCCTGAGGGATGGAGGAAGGAGACCTGGTGCCTGAGCTGCAGGGCGGCGGCGGGGTCTTGCTCTTACCACTCCGGGGGACTTGCGGGTGGGGGCCTCAGTCTGTCTGCGCCTGGGGAGGGTGTCCGGGGGCGAGGGGCACTCTGCTCCGTGTGGGTGGGCTTCCTCTTCCCCCTGGATGCTGGAGCAGCTGGATCGGAGGGGAAGAGGCCGAGGTCACTGAGGAAGAGGCGCTGGGTCTTTGGGGTTGCAGGTGAAGCAAGGGAGGGTGTTTTGGAGGGAGAGGCAACTGAGGACTGCGCAGTGCTCGTGGATGCGTGTGTGTGTTCCAGGGCCCCATCCCCTGTGAGTCTGGTTTCAGTCCCCTGACTGTGCGTGCGTGTGCGTTTTGTTTGTGGCGTGTGTGTCTGTGTGCTGGATGTGTGTGTGCTGGTGTGTGCCTGTGCCGGTGTGTGTGTGCTTGGGACGGGTAAGGTGCTGGGGAGTGTGGATGGAGCAGAGGCAGGAGGGGTGAGGGACTGTCTGAGGAGGGACACTGCTGCCGTCAGGGAGGAGTCCATGGACCTATTGCCCCTCTGTAGGTCAGACATGCCCGATGAGATGCCCTCCATGAACGACACCAGCTGAGTCAACAGAGCGGTGTGCGCATGGAGGACACTCAGCATGGCTGTCTGCCCTACATGGAGCTGGCGAAGGAGGTACACAGACTCCTCACTCAGGGCAGCAGGGGACACAGGGGCAGGGGCTGGGGTGCCTGGCCCAAAGGAGACACGCTCCCGAACATGGGAGCCTCCACGGACCTGGGGAATGGGAGCCGATGGGAGGGCGGTGGTGGTGCTGGTGGTGGCGGGGACAGCAACACTAGCTGGGGTGTGGTGGCTGCTGACACCCGCCTCCAGAAGGGAGTCATCCTCCGAGTTGCTCTGGTCCTCAGCTGAGGTGGATGGTGCTGAGGACTCCTCGGTGTGGCTCCCTCGCCCTCCGTGCCACTGGGTCCCTCCGACCACTCCTCGGCTGCTGACCCAGTCTGGCTCTCCGGCTCCTCCTGGTCCGTGGAGCTGTCCCCTTCCGTGGCCGTGGATGTATCTGCAAACAATGGGGATACAGACAGACATCAGTCACCTGCACCAAACGCACACACCACTGTGAGCACAGCACATCACAGAGCAAGCCCTGGCATCATTAGTTGTACATTGCTGAAAGTGCCCTAACTGAACAGGAGCAGCCAATAGTCAGTCTGATGCCAACCATGGCACTCACATCCCACATGGCCTTGCACCCATCTGTCTGGTGTCTGTTGTATTGCAACACCCCAGTGTGGACACATGCACCAACTACACAGTAGTTGGACAGTGCAGAGGACACGGTGTAGCATGTGGACATGCACACATCACAGCTCTTGCCACTGAGTCAGTACAGGTTTCCGGATGAAAGGGATGCCCAGAGTCAAATAGGAAATGCATGTGATGCATACCAGCGACAGACACCATGATGCACCCATGTCCTGATAGCCATCGCCACAATGGTGTGCATGTAGCACATGTCACTCCCCTGCAGGATCACCAATAAGTAGACACATGCCATGGCGGAGGCATGACTGCTAAGTCATACATCACTGTCTCAGTGATGTATGACTTGGCAGCCAGACAACAACACTCTGCACTGTGTCACAATAGTAGGTCATGGGGAATGCAAGTCCTGGAGCTGCACAAGTGCACATGTACATCCCCCCACAACACATCATCTTAACCCTCATCTGTCCAGGTCATACCTATTGGACATATGGGAGACCTGTGACACTACCCTCTGAACCTGAGCCCCTCACAATCTGCTGTGAATGGGGAACAGCTGCCTGAACTTCACATTCGCATACCCCAGTCTGCACGGGCAGCTGATCAGACACCTATGTGACACACAAGTATCGCCTCCTATGGTCACATCTCCAGTGGCATGCTGAGCCCCTACCAAGAAACACCCCAGCAGTCCTGGCAACTAATCCACAGCACACTGACACAGAGGCAGACACCTGAGGGGTCAAATCACTGCGCACAATGTGTCAGCTGATACACGGGAGTGGGAGTACAGAGTGCATTGCATGGCCTGGAGTAGGCATGACTGTCCTGCCCCACATGAATGAGGGATGAGTCCTGGACAGTGGATAGCTGGCTATGTATGTGTGACACACATAATCTGCACACTCCTGGGGCCCAAACATTGTTCCCACCCGCTGCATGGGCGTGTGCCACATACCCCAGGCACATGTGGTGGCTCAGCTCAGCAAGTGGACCGCATATCAAAGCAACACGCAGATTACATGTCCGAACACAGGCGTTGTGTGAACAATGGACCCACCCATGATGCCCACAACAGAGTTAGGGAACAGATGCTGTCCCCCACCTTTAGTGAAGCAAACTGCAAGGACACAGTCCCAAGTGACAGAATTCCCTGCATGTAAGGGCCACACCTGGGTATCAGATGAGGAGTGGGCAGTGCACAATAGAGGGACATGGCTCCTGGACAACATGACTGCTGCACTGTGGCAGTTGAACCAGGCCAGAGGAGGGCACAAAGCATGTAATACAGAGTTCACAGTGCAGTCTTTGACTCACCCCCTCCTTGCTGCTGTATGCCCTTCAGCTGCCCATCCAGGTCTGGAAACACCACCGCCAGGATCTGGAGCATGTGGGGGGTCAGGGTCCGTGTTCCGCCCCTCCTGCGAGGAGGCGACAGCTTCAGCTGGACCCGTGCAATCCTCCGGGTCCAGCCCCGAAGGTCCTGCCACCTCTTCTGGCAGTTGCGGATCCGGCGCTTGTAGACCCCCACGGACCGGACAGCCCGGACGATGTCCTTCCAGATCTCCTGCTTCCGATGGGCATTAACCTGTCAGGATGACAAAGTGAAAAGGCCATTACTACACATGCAACATATCCGTGCATGACACAGTTGTATATACATGTCTCAATCACAGGGGCACATGATGTACACAGGCAGTGCAAAGCTGCCCATGGACAGTTTGCCAGACGTCACTACATGGTATCATTGCATGGGAAGTAAAACCCTGTTCAAATGCACTGTCACTGCACCATACCTGTCCAGTGCATGTCACTACACACTATGGGGGGTGACAACTACTCAGTGAGCCTGCTAGCCAGTGGCGTGCAGACTTTCAGCCTTGCTAGTCAGACAATATGCACATTCAGAAAGGCAGTGCACAGAACACTCACCTGCTCCCCTGGTGTCCCATACAGCTTGCTGTACTGTGGAAGTAGGCTGTCCAGCAGGGCCTGGTTCTCCTCAAGGCTGAAGGCTGGGGCTCTCTCCACAGTACGTGCCATTGCAGGGTCCAGAGGGGCAGAGACAGCAGCAGTGCAGTGGCAGATGTCGTCCTGGAGCATGTAGTGCAGGCAAGTGAGCTCTCAGGGGAACAGCCAGCAATATTTATGTGCTGGAGAGGCAGATACTGTCCCTTGTGTCCAAAGTGATAGGTCCAAGTCGTTTGCATCTTCTGAATCTGGCCAATCCATGGAATAGCAGCACCAATACACGCCCACAGCATCCTTCAAATCTTCAACTTCATGACATACATGATTTTGCAACATTGTTGTGGGTGACCAACTGAATTTCCAGCAACAGACTCGTTCGAAATTCGAAAAACGCGTCCGTTGCCAGGCAAGGCCATTGTCAATGGGTGCGAACCGATCGGTCCATTGCGGTACAACGCGTACAGGGGTACAACGCGTACCCGCACACATTGAATGCAATGGGCCGGCCGGGGCACCGATCGGTCCATTGCAGTACAACGCGTACAGGGGTACAACGCGTACCCGCACACATTGAATGCAATGGGCCGGCCGGGGCACCGATCGGTCCATTGCAGTACAACGCGTACAGGGGTACAACGCGTACCCGCACACATTGAATGCAATGGGCCGGCCGGGGCACCGATTGGTCCATTGCAGTACAACGCGTACAGGGGTACAACGCGTACCCGCACACATTGAATGCAATGGGTCGGCCGGGGCACCGATCGGTCCATTGCAGTACAACGCGTACAGGGGTACAACGCGTACCCGCACACATTGAATGCAATGGGCCGGCCGGGGCACTGATCGGTCCATTGCTGTCCAACGCGTACAGGGGTACAACGCGTACCCGCACACATTGAATGCAATGGGCCGGCCGGGGCACCGATCGGTCCATTGCTGTCCAACGCGTACAGGGGTACAACGCGTACCCGCACACATTGAATGCAATGGGCCGGCCGGGGGCACCGATCGGTCCATTGCAGTACAACGCGTACAGGGGTACAACGCGTACCAGCACACATTGAATGCAATGGCCAATGTGTGCGCACTGATCGGTCCATTGCTGTCCAACGCGTATTGGGAATACAACGCATACCAGCACACATTGAATGCAATGGCCAATGTGTGCGCACTGATCGGTCCATTGCTGTCCAACGCGTATTGGGAATACAACGCGTACCAGCACACATTGAATGCAATGGCCAATGTGTGCGCACTGATCGGTCCATTGCTGTCCAACGCGTATTGGGAATACAACGCGTACCAGCACACATTGAATGCAATGGCCAATGTGTGCGCACTGATCGGTCCATTGCTGTCCAACGCGTATTGGGAATACAACGCGTACCAGCACACATTGAATGCAATGGCCAATGTGTGCGCACTGATCGGTCCATTGCTGTCCAACGCGTATTGGGAATACAACGCGTACCAGCACACATTGAATGCAATGGCCAATGTGTGCGCACTGATCGGTCCATTGCTGTCCAACGCGTATTGGGAATACAACGCGAACCAGCACACATTGAATGCAATGGCCAATGTGTGCGCACTGATCGGTCCATTGCTGTCCAACGCATCCCTTTTCAAAGTGACTGGCATATGTCTACCATGCCTGTCTCAGATGAACATATGCCAGCCACAGATAGCTCCCAGGGAGTGAGGGGCACACCTACAACACCACAGCCTGTCCAAACTGTATCATGAGGCATGTAAGGGTGCATTTCCTATTGTGTGTATGTTGGTGTACATGTTGTCCTGTGGGTGTCACCTGGGGGCACCCACCCCCAGGCTGTGCACGTGTTCATGGGGACAGGATCCTGGGTGTCACGTGTACATGACCACTGTGATGTGCAACTGTTCATATCTGTGCATGTGCCATGGTCACATTTCACGGTGGTGTATGTGTATGTCATGTCACATACCCCGTGAGTCCCATGTGGGACGGTATGTTTGAGCCAGGGTGTCCCAGTGGCACAATAGTGATGGTCCTCCACAGTCTGTGTGCATGTAGTGTTTACAATGTCTCTGATTTCATGTGCACAATGGGAGACAGTCTCCACATCCACGTTGTGTGTGCATGGACTTTGATGTTGTGCGTGTGTGTGTCACAGACGTCCATGTCTGTCCTGCCGTGGCAAGTGGGACCACTACCTGTGGGGGTCATGGTTGTTTTGCTGTGGTGTATACATGATACTCCATGTAATGCCAGTGTCCATGTGGCAATACAGGGTCCCTGGGAATGTACCTGTCGTTGACCTGTGGTGCCTGGGGCACATCTGTCCTCACATGTCACTGTGGGGGGTGATTGTGACACGGCAGCAGGAGATGGGAACTGTGACACGGCCTCATGATATCCAATGGGCCAACCTGGGACTAATTGATGACACTTGTTGGACCGTGTTGACAGATGTTGGCCATGTATGTACCATACATGTCCTTACGGAACTGCACACTTCATGTAGTTGTGCCTCATGATGATGTATGTTGGGATATTGAGTGTGTTCAATGCCGCATATGTGGGGTGACTGACAATCTTGCTTACTTCTCCTCTGCACTGCAGGGCTCCTGCTGTCCATCGACCATTCCCAGACCTGGCAACGATGGTGGAACGGGACAGCATCCGACGGTACCGCTTCACCAGGCAGCTGATTGAGGATTTGACAGTGCAGTTGTCCCCACATTTGCAGCCTGGCCGGCCGTATCCTACAGCGCTGACACCCAAGGTGAAGGTGATGACAACCCTACACTTCTTTGCCACCGGTACCTTCCAACACACAGTGGCATCTACTGGTGGTATGTCACAGACTATGTTCAGCCGTGTGCTACGCAATGTTTTGGAGGCGATGTTACTATTCCTGAACCGGTACATCTATTTCCCTAGACTGCGACGACTCACTGACGTGAAGAGTGACTTTTATGCCCTGGGGAGGATGCCGCATGTCATTGGCTCCATTGATGGTACACATGTGGCTTTGGTACCACCACAGGCCCAGGAGCAGGCCTACAGGAACCGCAAGCACTACCACTCGGTCAATGCACTGGTGGTGTGTCTTGCAGACATGACCATCACACACGTGTGTGCCCGTTTCCCTGGTTCAGCACACGATGCCTTTGTGATGAGTAGTCGCATCCCCAGGATGATGGCACAGATGCAGAATCAGCGTGCCTGGCTTGTCGGTGTGTACTGACTTTGTGCCATTGTGTGTGATCTGATCTGTAGTATTCTGCCCACTTTTCCAAGTTAGCTAATGTGCACTTGTCTGTCCGTAGGTGACTCGGGATACCCCAACATGCCGTGGTTGCTGACACCCCTCAGGAACCCTGTGACCAGCCCAGATGCGCTACAATGAGGCACATGGTCGGACCAGGAGAGTTATTGAGCGGACATTTGGTCTCCTGAAGAGCCGCTTCCGCTGCCTGGACAAGACCGGAGGGTCCCTCCCATATGCCCCTGCAAAAGTGTGCAAGATCATCATCGTCTGCTGCATGCTCCACAACATGGCAGTGCGGAAGGAGTTGCCTCTCATCCAGGATGACGATGACCAACATCCGCCACCTGTGGAGGATCCTGGCCTGGACCACGATGCCAGTGACGATGATGATGATGATGGTGATGTCCACACACAGCTCATCACCAACTTCTTTAGCTGAATGTGAGTATCCTGAGGTGTCATGTCAATGATGTGAGTTGGCATGATATGTGTAGGTGGTGCTCTGGTGCTGTTGGAGTGTGTCCATGGGCTACTTGACTGGATGTGTGTTGCGATGTGTGCTTACAGGTGGGCTGTACTCCCCAACAGTGTTGACATGCTAACTTGGTTCTGGGTGGGTATCTTGTAACATGTATTGTGCATGAGTTTTGCTGTTCTGTCCTGTACTCCATTGCTTTTGACTGTGTGTCATTTCTGTCCTTCACAGGGTACTTTCAGATTCGTTTGGTCAACTGTGTCCACCGACGACGTGATTGCACTTCCAGGGTGGTAGCTGTTGTGTCCCTACAGGTGATGTGCGCCACACCCATGGACTTCCTTCCGTCTACAGTTGTTGACTGTGTGCCCACTGCCAGGTGGGATTACCTTGCATCTGTAGTGGTTACGACATGTTGCAACTGTGTAATAAACCTGTGCTTCACTTTGTGATGTGCGTTGTCTGTGGTCACACATTTGACTGCCATTTGCTTACTGCACCTGTGGGCTACTTGACTACAACTGGGAATGGGTGTGGTGTCTGTGCATTGCACCGTCTTCCCTGGCAACATCAGTGTAGGCAATGAGTCAGATGGCCCAGGTGTGTATGTGTTGTGTAGCCCTGGTGGTGTGTCTCCCTCATATGTGTCACGTTGCTTTTACTCACATGCCTGTGTTGTACTTGCTGTTGCAGTTCGCATACACAGTGTAATTTTGCAGTTCATCATCCCCATAACAGCACACACGTTGGAATCACAACAGAGGCAAGTATGGTGTATTAGTGTGTTTATTGTGATACATTTGTGTGAATAGTGCATAGGATGGGTAGTGCTGTACATAAATCTTGCAATCAGAAGTTCCTAGGTGAATTGAAAGTCCTGGTAGACATAATCCCAAGTATCGGGGCCACAGTTGTCTGTGACATTGGTCCAACTTGTACTCCCCATGCAATGTGTGGGAGTAGTGTGGCCGTCAACAGGGTGAACAGTCTGTGCACAAAGGTGAACATCCAGAACAGGTTTAGGCTTCCTGGGAGTTGCGCTTGGCCATCGGCCTCTCACTTTCCCCTCTTCGGACGACCCCTCTTCTTGGGGGGGGGCCCCTCAAGTACAGGCTGCTGCGGTGCAGGGGACTCTCCGCCAGAGTCATCCTCCCTCCCTGTGGCAGTTGCAGTTTGGGCAGCACCAGATGTTGTTGGCACACAGGGAGGTGTGGACTCGTTGCTGTTCATCTGGCGGAGGCATTGTAAAATGTCCCTGTGCACCGCCGTCATCTCATGCAGTGCATCCCACTTGGACTCCACGCGGGACATGTGTGAGTCCACGCGGGACATGTGTGACTCCACGTGGGACATGTGAGAGTCCAAGCGGGCATGATGGGCAGCCTGCTGCTGTTTCATGTCTCTGAGGAGCCCCACTACCTGGCTGAGGTCTCCGGTGCTGGACTGGTACGCATCAGCTATGCGTACCAGTTGTGGGTCATCATGCACACCAGCAACCTCTGCAAGCAGCGACCTCTGTCTCCCACCCCTCCCACCACCCCTGCTGACATGTGCAGTGCATGCAGTGGCACGCACAGATGACCCTGGTCCACCTTGGAGGTTGGTGGTGGTGGTGGTGGTGTCCATGGCCCCAGGTTGGTCCAGGGTCCCTGTGCTGGTGTTGCTCCTTGTTCTGTCCATGTCGGCAGGGATGGTATTTGTGTTGACAGTCGTTGGAGGGGTGGGTGCAGGGGGTGCAGCTGGTGGTCCTGCTGGTGCTGCAGCTGGTGGTCCTGCTGGTGCTGCATGTAGACTTGCACCAGATGTGCCAGGTTGGTCTTCTTCGTCCGAGGAGGGCAGAGGCTGTACGACACCAGTGAGCCCCGCATCCTCTTGAGCCTGAGACTGGGACTCCTCAGCGTCTGCTGCTGTGTCCCCATCATCACCTGTTTTTGGGAGACACACACAATGTATGTTATGTTTCTGCAGGCATCAATGGTTGACACACCTGACAGTTGTGACTGTGCCTCTGGGTGCGGGCCTGTACATTGCATTGTCCTAAGTCGTCACAGTCAGGGGTTGATATTGGTGTGGCACATTGTCCTGCATTATTTGGGCATTTCTATGTATTTGTTGGGGTGTGAACATGGTCTGCATTGGTTGTGTTTGGTTGACAGACGGCCCTCCTTCCCACCCACCCAGCCAGTCAGTTATCCCACCATGGACTGTGCTTGCATTGCAGGGAGTGGAAGTTGTCTCTCAGGATGTCAGTCAGTGGTGTCCTGCTTTTTGTTGGTGCACAGTTGCCAGCAGGGCCTTGTGCTCCCCACAGCAGTGTCAGCCATCTTGTGAGTCCTTCTCCACTCCCTGTGATGTGAGCATGGTTCAGGGTGGTGTTGATGGGCCAGTTGTGAGGGTGACCAATATCTGTGACTGCCACTCCCATCATGCTATTGCCTCCACCCCACTTCCCAGCATTCCCATACTTACTTGCTTTTGTGGGGAGTTCAGTATGTGTGGGTGTGTGAGCAATGGCAAGATGGCTGACAGTGGTGTCCTGCTGTTGGTTGGTGTACAGTTCCCAGCATGCCCTTGTGCTCCCCACGACACAGCAACAGTGTCAGACATCTTTGATGGGCCTTTCCACTCTCTGTGGGATGTGCATGCGTGAGTGTGAGCTTGCTGGGCCATGTGGTGGGGGATGTAGAGCTGTGACTACGACTCCCATCATGCTATTGCCTCCACTCCCCTTCCCAGCATGCCCATGCTTCTTTCGTTTGACTCTGCTTCCCTGTGGGGTGGGCTGGCTGTGCTGACAGGATGGCTGGGAGTGTTGTCCTGGCAGTTGTTTGGCTAAAAGTCCCAAGAGTGTCCCTGTGCTTCACACAACATAACCCAGGGTGGTGGTTCTTTGTGGGATCTTGAGTTAGGATGTGAGGCATTGCATTGTACCAGGTGGGTTCTGTGGAGTTTGTGTTGAGGGGGGGTGTGAGGGGAGGTGCTTGTGACTATGGTCAGTGTTGCTAGTCCTCCTTCCCACCCAGCCAGCCAGATATCCCACCATGGAACGTGCTTGCATTGCAGGGAGTGGAAGTTGTCTCTCAGGATGTCAGTCAGTGGTGTCCTGCTGTTTGTTGGTGCACAGTTGCCAGCAGGGCCTTGTGCTCCCCACAGCAGTAGCCAGTGTCAGCCATCTTGTGAGTCCTTCTCCACTCCCTGTGATGTGAGCATGGTTCAGGGTGGTGTTGATGGGCCAGTTGTGAGGCTGAGCAATATCTGTGCCTACGACTCCCATCATGCTATTGCCTCCACCCCCCTTCCCAGCATGCCCATGCTTCCTTCCTTTTGACTCTGCTTCCCTGTGGGGTGGGCTGGCTGTGCTGACAGGATGGCTGGGAGTGTTGTCCTGGCAGTTGTTTGGCTAACAGTCCCAAGAGTGTCCCTGTGCTTCACACAACATAACCCAGGGTGGTGGTTCTTTGTGGGATCTTGAGTTAGGATGTGAGGCATTGCATTGTACCAGGTGGGTTCTGTGGAGTTTGTGTTGAGGGGGGGTGTGAGGGGAGGTGCTTGTGACTATGGTCAGTGTTGCTAGTCCTCCTTCCCACCCAGCCAGCCAGATATCCCACCATGGAACGTGCTTGCATTGCAGGGAGTGGAAGTTGTCTCTCAGGATGTCAGTCAGTGGTGTCCTGCTGTTTGTTGGTGCACAGTTCCCAGCAGGGCCTTGTGCTCCCCACAGCAGTGTCCAGTGTCAGCCATCTTGTGAGTCCTTCTCCACTCCCTGTGATGTGCGCATGGTTCATGGTGGTGTTGATGGGACAGTTGTGGGGGGGGCAATATGTGTGACTGCGACTCCCATGATGCTATTGACTACACTGACTTGGCCAGCATACACAGAATTCCTTCCTTTGAGTGGTCTTCACTGTGTGTTGGTGTTGTTGTGGTGGCTACATGTCTGGATGTGTTTGTTAGTTCTATTTGTGCCACTGCCTAGCTGTAGTTGTAGTTGTGTTTGTACATGTGATGGCACGGTTGGATGTAACTTTTTTGATGGCATGTGTTGTGTTTATCTGACTGACATACACATTTTGGGATGATTCTGTTCTGGTTGCTGTGTAATTGCTATGAGTGCATGGTTTGACTCTCCCTTGACAGTGATGTGTGTTTGTTTTGTGGCAGAATATTGTGTACATTTGTTGTGTACTCACCAGGCTCTGGGATGTTCTCTAGTCCATAGACGCTCGCTGGCGGAAGGATGGCCCGCACCTTCTCCTCCCAGGGCCTGAGGTATACTGGCTTGGCAGGAGGGCCACTGCCGGTGTATTGGCTGTTGAGGTAGTCTTTCTTGAGCAGGTCCCGGACACTCCTGCGCACGTCATACCACCTGTTCTGGATGTCGGTCTTTGTGCGCAGACATGGTGATTGTGCGTTCACCCTGTTGATGATCCTCTCCCACATCTTGGTTTTCTGGGAGATGGGGGTCTGTTGGACCAGTGTGCCAAACAGCTGTGGCTCTACCCTGAGGATCTCGTCTACCATGACTTCCAATTCACAATCTAGGAACTTGTGATTCTTCTTGGGGGCATGGTGATGGGTGGTGATGGTGAGTGATGTGTGTGTTGGTGTGCAGGTGAGGGTGTGTGAGTGTGTGTTTTGCTGGGTGTATGTGAGGTAGGTATTTGTTGGTGTGCTGATGGTGTGTGGCTTGTGTGAGGGATGAGCTGTGGGTGTGTGGTTGCTGTCTCTTGGGTGCTGGCAGTGGAATGGCATTTGCAAAGGATCATGGTTGTGATTTGTGTCCTTTATATGGGTGGAGTTGTGGGTGTGTCTTTGTTCTCTGTCCCCACCCCCCCCCCAGTATTTATTGGCTTTGTAATTGCTTGTTTGGCCTTTTTTTGTGTGATTTTTCCTTTGTACTGTCTGTGCATGTTGGAAAAGTTCTTGTCACCGAGTCGGACCCTGCATTTGTCTCGTACGGTGTTCTCCGTTTCGTTCACGCTGTGTTTGTGCAGTTTCCTATGCTGCGTACGCGTCGGTCGCGGTGTTTTGTGTTGCTTCGGCTCGGTTTTGTATGCGTGTCGGTCGTACGGCTTGTCCTCCGTCCGACTCGGTCGTGGTTTTCGCGCCTTGCATCGTACTTGGCGTTTTGGAGTTCGCGGGTACGTTTCGGTCTGATTTGTTCCGGGTGCGTGTCGGTCGGTTCGATTCGCGTGTTTTTCCGGCCGGATTGCTGTTTTCCGTCCGGCTCGGTCGTTCGACTTGGGTTCGGTACGTGTCGGTCGGATTTTGCACGCCTTGCATCGTACTTTGCGTGTCGGGCGCCACAGGTACGTGTCGGTCGGTATTATTTCCGGCTCCGAGTCGGTCGGTGCTTTTTCCGGCCCGAATCGGAATCGACCCCTACATGTTATTCCATAAGTTAGAGGTAGGTGATGATAAGTCACACCTTCTGTCACTGATGCAGGCAACTGCATACAAACATAACAATCTCTCACATCCATTGTCTCTACATACTCGTACAACAATTTTGTAAAAACATTTTTAGAAAAATCTGCTACTGACTTATCCTTATGTAATTCTGCACTACTTCTTAAAATAACTGGTTCTTTAATATTAGTTTCTTTTCTGGTTTAGTATTATTCTTTGTTTCTACTACAGCTATACTAATAGGAATTGTGATTGCCAAAACTATCCATATTGTTATTAATAATCCTGTACAAAAGCAGCACATTTTATACCATCTTTTTAAAAACTCACATTTATCTCTTCTATCTCTAGTATTCTCCATTTTTGTTTTTATATCTTGTTAAATTTCAGAAAATTGTGTCACTACACCTCAGAAATGACTTAGATGCCACTCTGCATTCAAAAAGTCTTTGCTTGGTACTTTCTTTAATTCTTTTCAGAATTCTTTCGTTGTCACATCCAGTGATTTGTCACATCCAGTAAAATTGTCACATCCGGCAGAAGAACTTTAAGTCTTCACTTCAGGTTTGTTGCACTTCACTTCCACCCATTCGGTTTCTTAGTCTCGGGTTCTTGTGAGTGTTTCTTTCTTCTTTGTAATCAGTTAGAGCGATGTACAACCACTCAGGTGACTTGTATTTCGAATTCACTTTCTTTATTCTTTTAGACTTTTGCAATCGTTTTCCACTTGGCTTTTCTTGTTCCTTTTGACTTGTTATTTCATTCACTTGTTCAGCACTTTTTTCACCTGTTCTGATTATTCTGTATCTCAATTTTCTTACATTGCTGGGCCAATTATCTCCTTTACTTGGCCTTTTGGCTTCACTTTCCTTTTCTCCTCTTTCTGATTTCCAGTTTCTTTTCTTGATTCAGATCTTCTTTTCCCTTCTTCTTCGCTTTCTTCAGATTCTGTTTCAATTTTCTCAAAATTGTCTCTTATTTTGAAACTTATGATCTCACTTTCTTTTACTTGTGGTTCTGTTTTCTCCTTCTTTTGTTCACCTATTACTGTCCCTCCTCGAGGTTCTTCCGAATTGGTGTTTATCTCACTCTCTGCTTCTAATTTTCCCTGTTCTTTTGTTTCACTGTCTGTCCCTATTGCTCCTCGGGGTTCTTCTCGATTTTCTAACTTTCTATTTGTCTCTTTCCCTTCTTTGTCTATTAATATTAATTTTGAAGGATTTCCACCACAACTTGTACTTGGTTGCTCATTTAGATCATTTTCTTGTTCATTCTCTTCTCTAATTGTTTCAAATTTCCAAGTTTTTCTTCGAAATTCTTCACAGTTTTCAACTGAATCATCAGATCCTGAACTTGTGTCAGATATTTCCAGATGTCGACTTACAGGTCGATCTTCAAGTTCTGGAATTTCTCCAATTTCTCCTTCTTCTTTTTCTTCTTCTATAGAGGTACTTGTAGTCGGGTTTTCCAGATGTCGACTTACAGGTCGATCTTCAAGTTCTGGCACCCTTTTTCTTCTTCTTTCTGTCTCAGACGCTGAACTGTCATCCCACACTTCCAGATGTCGACTCACATGTCGAACTTCAGGTTCTGGAACTCTGATTGTATGACTGGCATGGACCCAGTTTTTCACTCCTGCACACTTGACTGCAGTCGTTGTCACCAGGATTACCTGTCGTGGCTCGTCCCAACGAGGAACTAGACAGTTTCTTCTCCTGTGGACTTTTATGCGGACCCAGTCTCCTGGATTCAAGTCGTGGGCTGGTTTTCTTTCAAGAGTGGTCGCATCCGGTCCAACCTGATGAAACACAGAACGCACCACATCAGCCAGTCCTTTGCAATAATCCAGTACTAGATCATCAGTTATAGTCAGTAACTTGTTGACAGGTACTTGTGCTTGTCTCATTGCTCGTCCCATGATCACTTCGTGAGGACTAAGTCCAGTTTTCTTTTCAGGAATACTTCTGATGGTCATCAGGACAAGGGGCAGTGCATCGGGCCATTTGAGTCCTGTAGCTTGACACATTTTTCCTAACCTGTTCTTAATTGTTCCATTTATTTGCTCTACTACCCCAGAAGCCTCTGGTCTGTATGCACAATGCAGTTTCTGTTTAATACTTAATGCTTCACAAATTAATTGAATCAGCTCATTTTGAAAATGTGTTCCTCTATCTGTCTCAATCGTGACTGGAAAACCATACCTTGGAATGAATTCTCGCAGCATAAGCTTTGCTACTGATATTCCATCATTCCTTCTTGTCGGGTATGCCTCCACCCAACAAGAAAACAAACAGACGACCACTAGAACATATCTTAGTCTGTTACAAGGGGGCATCTCAATGAAGTCCATTTGCATTCTAGTGAACGGACCTCCTTCTCGTCCTATTGTTCCTAGACTCACTATTGTTTTTCTTCCTGGATTGAACTGCTGACAAATAAGACATCTTTGACAAAGACTTTCAGCTATTGCTCTGAATTTTGGGTTATACCATGTTTGTCTAAAAAGTCTGATCATTGCATCTCTCCCAATATGAGCTTGTCCATGGTACATCCGTGCCATGTCTGAAATCATGCTATCAGGCATAACTGGTCTTTCATCTCTGTACACCCACACACCATTGTTTTCTTGTCTTCTACATCCTGCTTTTATCCATGTATCCTTTTCCTCATCACTTGCAACTTCCTGTAACTGTCTCACCTCATCCCATGTCTCGACAGTGTTAGTAAAAAGCAAAGGAGAAGAAATATGCTCCCTTTCGCGATTCTTATTCAGGGATACCATGTTCTCTGCACAATATCTTGCTATCTCGTCGGCGTAGTTATTTCCGACAGTTATGTAATCTTCATTTCTCTTATGTGCTTTGCATTTCACTACAGCTATCTGCCTAGGCAGCTGTATCGCCTCAAGCAGTTTTTTCACAAAATCTCCATTTCTGATAGGTGTTCCTGCAGATGTCAAGAAACCTCTTTGTGACCAAATCTGACCAAAGTCATGTACGATACCAAAACCGTACTGGCTATCTGTCACAATCGTAACTCGTACATTTCTTCCCAACTTACATGCTTGAATCAAAGCAATCAGTTCTGCAACTTGGGCAGACCTTATTCCTTTCAGACAAGACGCTTCCATCACAGTCGCCACTGTGCATACTGCGTAAGCTGCGCTTAAAACTCCTTCTCCTGTTCTCAAGCATGAGCCATCCACAAACAAGAAATAATCTGATTCTTTTAAAGGCTCATCTTTTATGTCAGCTCTTGGTTTTGTGCAATATTCCAGCACATTCAGACAATCATGATCTACTTCATCTTGTTCAATTATACTCTCTTCATCTGGCAATGATGTTGAAGGATTCACATTCATACATCTATCTATGGTCACATTTTCTGCACTCAAGATTACTTTTTCGTACTTAGTCAGCCGACTATGTGTCATGTACTGTGTTTTTGTTCTTGTCAAAAGAATTTCCACTGAATGGGGAACATATACTCTCAGTGGATACCCCATCACTATACCTTCACTTTGTTCCAGACTTACACAAGTAGCAGCAACAGCTTTCAGACATCCAGGCAACTCTTTTGCTATAGGATCTAAAACAGCTGAAAAATAAGCAATTGGTCTCTTCATTGTTCCATGTTTTTGTACCAGAATTGAAAATGCACATCCATCTCTTTCACTGCAGTACAATTCAAAATCCTTTTCGTAGTCAGGCATTCCCAAAGCAGGGGCCTCACACAATTTCTTTTTCAATTCTTTGAAAGATTTCATTTCTTCGTCATTCAATTCAAAGGGATCTCTAACATCCTTCTTTGTCAGCTTTTGTAATGGCTCAGCAATCAATGAAAAACCACTTATCCATTGTCGGCAATATCCAACCATTCCCAGAAACATTCTTACCTCTCTTTGCGTCATTGGTGCTCTCATTCCTTGAATCATTTTTATTCTCTCAGTCGTTATCTTTCGCACTCCTTTCTCAATTTTATGCCCTAAATATTGGACTTCTTTTTGACAAAACTGCAATTTTGAAGGAGACACTTTATGTCCTCTTTTCTCTAGATGGTTCAGTAAAGCAATTGTATCACTGACACATGCTTCCTTTGTTTTCGATGCCACCAACAGGTCATCGATATACTGCACCATCACTGACTTTTCTGGCATTTTTAAATCTTCCAGAGACTTCTTTAAACTCTGATTAAAGATTGAGGGGCTTTCTGTATACCCCTGAGGAATTCGGCACCATGCCAAAATACGCTCTCCGAACCGGAACGCAAATAATGGCTGGCTATCTGGATGTAAAGGAATAGAGAAAAATGCGTGACACAAATCTATCACGGTGTACCACTCTGCTTCATGTGGAATTTGGTATAGAATTACTGCAGGGTTTGGCACTATTGGACAACAAGGCACAACTACTTTATTGATCTTTCTCAAATCCTGTACTATTCTATATGTTCCGTTTGGCTTTTTCAATCCCATTATAGGTGAATTACATGGACTGCTCACTATTTCTTTTAAAATTCCCTGTTCAATCATTTTATTTATTACAGGAGTTATTCCTTCAATTATTTCTGGAGTCAATTTATACTGTGGCGTATTTGGGTAAGTTGTTCCTTCTTTTACTGTTACTTTTACGGGATCTACTTCTTTCATCAATCCAATATCTTCTCCTGTAAAATCCCACACATTCTCTTTCACTGTCTCTTTTAGTTCTTTTGGAAGCTTTTCTGCATCAAATGCAGGAAACAAACCATTTGTTTCTGGTTCCTCATTCATCAATGTCACTTTATACAATACTTCTTCATCTGGGGTCTGAAATCCAATTCTATCTGACGTACAATAAATTGTGCAGTTCATCTTACACAAAAGGTCACGACCTAAAAGATTTACGGGACTACAATCGCAAACTACAAATTTATGCATTTTACTGAAAGGACCAATTTTTACTTCCACTAATTCAGTAAGTGGTGTTTTAATCTGCTGATTCGCTACTCCAATTACTTGGATATATTCACCTGAGAGAGGAAGGTTTGGAATTTCCACTGACCTAACAGTAGAACGGCTAGCTCCAGTATCGACAAGGAATGTTACATTTGCACCATTCACTTCTCCATCCACAAAGGGACCAGACTGATCTACCTCTAGAGTTGCGCCAAGTACGCACTCTTTTCCCTCTCCTAGGCACCGTCAGAAACTTTCATCCGACTCATCCTCATTCTGACGCAACCAATACTGAGAAATATTAGCTGCTCACGGCAACTGTGTTACCTGCTCTCCTCCGTAGAATCCTGTTTCTGTACTGTATCTCTGCTGGTTAACACTGTTGGGAAGTGGTGGTTGTGGCACCTGACCTTGTTGAACAACTACCTCATTCTGCACCTGTGGATTTAATGATTGATTTTCTGGATTAGGTTTAGGCGGGAACTTACACTCGTTTCTCCAATGCCCTATCTTTCCGCAATTATGACATGGCCATTTTTTCTTTGCTTCTTCTAGACTCATTTGACCTTTCCCTATGTTAGGTCGAGATTTATTCTGTCCTGTTTCATTCCCACTATTACTCAATTGAGCTTCCTGTTTCTCTGCCACTTTCACCTGTGCCCACATTGCTTTCTCTTTCAATTTACGCTGTCTACTCTCAATATCATCACTACAATACTTAGCATACCTCAGTACTTCATCTACAGTGCTGTTTTGCCAATTAATCATATGCTGTTTAATCATTTCACTTATCTCTGGTTTCAGTCCAAACACAAATCTATATACAAAATGACTCATATCCTTTTCACTCAACTCCTCATAACCACTATACTGTTTGAAAACCAACAACAACCTCTCGTAGTAGGCATGTACTGACTCCTTACTTTCCTGTGTAGTTCTGTCTATTTTTACCCAATCTGTTTCTTTAGGAGGAATCTTATTTTTCAAAAAGGTAATCACCTGATCATATTTCCGCATCACCTCAGGACCTGGAGCTCCTGTCTTAGGATCTCTTGGATATTCTGTAGTTGGCCAGTCAACTGTAATTTTACATTCAGTCCACAAATCAGCTGGCACTACTATGTCAAACAATCCATCTAAATCTATCCACAACACCTTTGAAACTTTCACAAACCTCTCTACTTGTCGGTACCATTCAACTGGTTTCTCTCTCAGCTTCGGGAATTCATTTGTAAATGACAATATATCCTGTCTAGTCCAGGGAACATGCACATAACTACCACCTGGAGTTTCTCTCATAGGGTATTCTCCTGCAACAGGTTCTTTTTCAGTTATCATAAAAGCTAAAGAAGCTTTGTCTGCAGTTTTCTCATTCTTTTTCGACCATCTGACTTTCCATCTGTTCACATCACCCCATTTTCTCAGTAAAACAATTAACTCTTTTATCTGTGTCAGCCTTCCTGCTGTGTTCAAATTTTCAATATCTTTCTCACAAAAGTCTACTCTATACGGTTTCTGCAATGTTTTCACTTTCGCAAAATCCACTCCAATTTCACTTGCTATCTCTTCCAGCTTGTCATGTAAATTTCTAGCTCTCCATGTAATACTTTTGCACAGAAACATAATCTCATCATCCTGGTAATTTTTCAGCTTTTCTGTACCAATCGTTCCCAAAATTAATTCTTCCATGTCAATCTTTAACCTAATTACATCTAATGGTTTTTCTTCTGGTTCTTTCATTTTAAATGTCTTCATCCACTCATTTAACTCATCAGGAGTCGGACCTATAGGCGTATTATTTAGTTCTATCCAATTACCACTCTTTTCAGGTGTCACTGTTGCAGATTCTGTTACCATAGGCATTTTCCTACCGTTACACTCATTTACTGTCAAATTTGTAGGTGGACTTGGTCTATAGGTACTAGCCAAATTACTTGTACTTGCACTTGGTTCCATCCTTTCTTTTTCTCTCTGAAATTGTGAATTCATAGGAATCACTAAAGAGCGTTCATCAATTTTCTGATTCTCAAAAACTGGTATTACTGGACCTATTGTTACGGGTACAGTTACAGCTTCCATGTTTTTCGTTAATTCTCTAATTTTCTCAGTCAGCTCCTTTGTCGTTCTTGCTAATTCAGTTGCATTGTCACTTTCTACTCCTTCATTTTGTGAAGTTCTCATTTGATCTTGTGACCTATTTATCTCAATTCTTCTTTCAGGACTTTTATTTCGCACAGTCTCAATTTGCGGCGCATTAGGTGTCACCACTGTAGAACTCTGCTGATACGGAGGGGGATTTCTATTTAAAATATCTTCCAGCAATTCATCATCCGTTTCACTCCCATGCATATATTTTTCCCTCTCCATATGTTTCTTTTTCTCAGTACGTTTTCTCTTAGTCTCTTCCTCAACTGTAAAAGCCGGAAACAAACCTCCTGTCATATTAGCACATCTCCATCGTTTTATTCTATCCTCATGATTTATTCCCCACATTCTTCCAGGCATAAACTCATGATTCCTCAAACCTCTGAATCTCTCTCGCTCATACATCTCATCATCCCATTCCGTCAATGCTTCAAACTGTGTCGGTCTAGGTCTAGGTTCTAATTTTGTCATCTTTTCTCTCAAGTTCCGCAAAACCGCTACACTAAATGAACCATTCTCAGGGAAAGCCAATGCTCCATCATTCTTCGTATACTTTGCCCAATTTTCTAACCATATGCATGTATGATATCCATATTTCAGCATCATATGTGAAGCTGCTGATTTCGGCGGAGGAATTACTTGTCCCTCTCTAGTCACAACCTTTTTGTCTTTCTTAAAGAAATTCTTAATTTTTGTCATCCATGACGTTCTCTCCCTTTCATATTCATAATACGACATGTTTTCGACTGGTTTTCTCTTCAAAACAATCCTCAATTCAGCACTGTTCCGTGTACGGAACTTTAACCAATCACAGCGCGACTCACACCAACACACCAATCAGAACGATTTTCTTTTTCCGCGCACCGACCAATCCCAGCGCGGCACTTTTCTACGTCACTCCTGTCTTTGCGTTCACGTGACTAGCGCACTATCCAATCCTAGCGCGGCACTGTCTACGTCACTCCTGCTCTTTACCCCTCCTTTACAAAAATTATCGGCAATTTTCTTTTCAATGTTTCTTCGTTAGTTACAACATTTAAAACAATTCCATAGTCTGATTCGCTAAACAAAAGTGACGGCTTTGTCCTTTTACACAAGAATCCTGTATTTCCAGTAGGCAGCGCTTACCTCTACCCTACCACAGAATTATTAACTTTCGCCGATAAAGCGGCACTTCCCTCATCCTTACCCTTCTTTCAAGCAAACAGTAAACCCGTTTCTTTGGGGATAAGACACATGTGGAGACTATACTGCTCCTGAGAATTAAGGCCAGAGTTTCACAAGAAAACGTGATTGCTATTTCAGTTATACACCTGTCATACAGAAAATCCCTAACATAACACAACCTGTGTTATTACCAAAATGAATTCAGACCATGTACCAAATTCCATGTGACTTCTCTTGCCACACGTGTTCCACTTCCTACATCCCAGAAGCGTGAAAACTCACATATAACATAACGCGACTCAACATATAGTGTTAGTCATCAAAATAATCAATAATCAATAATCACCAAACTAATCTATAGAAACCATAACTCTGCTACCAAGAAATCTGATGCAGCGGATACAATAAAAACAATTTCTCCCAGGTCACTTTATCGGTCATCCAGGCGCGACTTATTTTTACATCCACATGACGATGGGGCCCATGACATCGCCAAAAAACACACACACACTCACTCACCTGGATTTCCTCTACACTTTACGAATTATACTCCTAGGAGAAAGAAACTGAAAACACAATGATGTACCGCTGGAAGGAGCCGGGATACCTTTTACCATAACCTATCGCTTCCTTAGTTCTTTCATAAGGTATTCCTGCTCATTGTTTTGTCGATGGATCATCTAGTAAGTATTAGTTGATAGTGATCAAATCACAATAACTTATTACTAATTTTGCAAACATTTAGTAAATAATCACTGAGTCATTTAGTTTGAGAATCTTAAAGTTTATATAATTTTAAAAGCATGGAAAAGAATTTAGACTTTATTATTCAATTATTCATACATTTATTAAATCAAATAGTATTTAAGCAAAATCAATTTTATTGCAGAAAGGAATTTTGTCATGAGGAAAATCCTAATTAACCTACCTATCTCCTAATTTAACCTAATGATTTCTAAACTAAGTTTAAAGTTGGAAAATAATATGATTCTCATACTCAACTGGAAAATAAAGACAGCAACAGAAACTTCAGCTCGTCAGCATCAGCTACCGCAACTCGTCTCATCTAACAGTCTCTCAGCAACACTAACTCCATCATCATCTCCCGCTCAGTAAAATGGATCGATCTGGAATAGCTTGTAAGGAAGGAGAGAGTACCCCTCCCTCTAAGAGTAGGCCTACTTATACCCTAACTCTAGCTTTGCTAACTAAATTGTTGCAACATTAGTAACGCGCTTCTCTCTCATTGGTCAATTCAGTTCATCGTTTAATTTCTAATCAATTCTCCCGGATCCAGCTAGTTCTTCTGGAATGCATATGTTCATTTCCTTTCTCACAGTTCATGACATGTTTCCATCCGTTTCGATCAGTACATTTGTAACTTCTTTCGATACATTCGAGAACTTTGCAGGCATTGTCCTTTCTCTTAAAGTTGTTCCCACTATTCTCTGCTGATCACCACGGCACATTATCAGTTCAAATAGGTCACATCAGCCTTGACCATTCTTGCATCCTAGCCTTTCAGCACCATCACGTGGTCAGTCTTTCTCCAGCTTTTCTCCCTCATCATGTGTCTTTTCAGCGCATGCGTACTCTAGTAAACGGCAGCCATTTTATATCGCCACTCGATTAGACTTAAAAGCACTATTTTAAAAATAAACAAAACATAATTAAAATAGAGAAATATAGCCTTTTCGTTTCCCTCCCGTCTTCTACGTACCCCAATTAGTTATTACCTAGCAGAAAGCAACATTTAAGCTGTTCCTTACTCACCATCACTATTGTTTTTGCAACGTCACGTTTTATTCTAAGAAGCACGGATCATGCATTTATTATTTAATTAGTACGCAATTATTATTATGTTATTATTAGACACACAGACATTTGTAAATAGATTATTCAGTACATATATTTGCGTGTTACCCTTCCCTTCACACGTGACATACATTGTTGATTAATACACTTAAAACGAACATGTTTATTAATTATTTATTAAATTTGTTAGGGGTTAAAAATTTTCATTTACTCTGCTCCATCACTAGTCGCCAGCAAAAGCCACTGTTTGCACTTCCAAAACCCGCTTACTAAAACTCTCGCCAGAGCAGCGCATGCGCTGGCTCAGGCGAGACCTAAAAACTGGGATAGACGATTAATATTGCATGCTCGAGCAGTTTTGCCAGGTATGACAACTGTATAACAGGCCTGTAGTTATCAACCCACCCTGGATCTAACCAAGTGTGTATTTTTTTAATAGAAGAATCATGCAACATTTTTCGATTCTTCAGGAACACTACCAGAAATCAGGGAAGCATTAATGATCGCTTTTACTTGAGTATGGGATTTCAGGCGCTCCACCACCTGTTTCAGTGGTTAAAATGCCCCCCAAAAATGGCTTTGCTGCCGTGTTGTATGCAATGGTTTGGATTAAAGGGTGCTTAAGTTGAAAAATAAATATGGGAAGTGAGAGGATAGTTGGACAAATGGGCTAAAAAGAGTAAAATTACAAAAGAAGTTGCCATAGTAGTTAAAAAAAAAAAAAAGTGGGTAGAATTCTGTTGTCATTGTGAATGTAAGCCACGCAACACATAAAGGAGAGCTATCTTAGATAGCGGTGGACGGTCATGTCGCCTGCCTTGAGCGCTCAACTACGAGTATCTGGTATCATGGTTTTTGGATTTTGAGCCCTAGCCTTATGTTAATCTAGTGTGTTGGCAAAGGCCTTGGCCTGCCCCATGATGTTAGCACAGCCCTGGACCTGCCCGGATTTGGTGGGGCTCACTAAATACACGCTCTGTTATTATAGGGTACTACTGTCTTTCTCACTGGTCAAACATGTCCCACAGTGGTGGCAGCACATCATGTTTTAGCAATCCCAGGCGAAACCGATTTTTTAATCTGCGTCACAAGAGTGGTGGCCTTCTGGCCCATCCCTGTAAAATTCTGTTGCTACAGGTGAACTTGGATCCTTCTGCTACTACTCTGAGCACGTTTGTATGTATGTTGCACACACCATGAGTGTCTGAGTCAGTCAGTCAGATTTTCTTGATTCGATTTGCAATAGCAATCATGAAAGCCCAGTATAAATAATTAAAACAGCTAAAAATCTTTAGTAAATACATGGGCTATCCAGAGGCTACAAATTCATATATAAGCATAAAAAGCCCCTTCTAACAATCTAGATGAATGGCAACATACATTACAATTATCTAAAAATAGAAAAACGAGAAACATCTAATGATAAGACGCAAGTGGTTGTGAGTGGACTGTAAGGAGGCTCATCCTAATAATCCTAACAAACAATAAACTTAATTTTAGGGTCCGCTCTGTTGGTAGGAAATAAAGGGGGCACCTAGATCCATTAATCTAGGCATCATCATCATAAATATCTTTATACAATTTGCGTATGCAATCTTGAAGGGCACAGTATTAAGAAAAACATACTATTAAAATAACATTATAACGCAGAATTAATAATATTATCACAAATTAGCAGAGTACACCCCTGCCAGAAACCGGGATAAAAAGCAGCAGACTTTAGGTGAGTCTCATAATTGCAGGTACAATAAGGCTGGTCTCACGTGACTAAAGTTTAAAGGCACAAAAGGAGGGCGAGCATACTTAAATCTTAAGGCTGACAAGTTAGGAGAAATAAAAACAACATGTAAAGTGTCTAGTGCAGTAGTCTTATCACATGAGCAGAGAGGGCGATCTGATGGTTTATACCATCCCACCAACAGCTGTGGGAACAGGTTTAATCGAAGGTACATTAGCAGCCTTCTGTGCTGGGCTGACATATCTAGAGATAAATACATTTCCATTTCATTCGTGGATTTCACCATCATAAAGTGCTTGTAACTGTCTTTATGTTGGGCCACTTGGAACCTTGCTTCTCTTGTAGTAATCCTCAAGATCTCTTTGACACAAGCTATGTCTGATTTATGGATCAGCTCTGGGGTGCTGAACAACTGAGGTTTGCCCAATACCCCTAGAGTTGTTTTGACATAGCTCAGCCGTGGTATACGGTGGCTCAGATCCATATTCATGCAATCAATCACAATCTTTCTATTAAATTCTAGCTCCCTCCTAAGCCATAAAGAGAACAAAAGGAGTATTTGGTGGAGTTGAATAAAATCAGAAATAAAAACTGTTACCATCTGTTCATGCACAATTTCCTCTGCGACACTCTGGGGAACTCGTAACAACCTCATAAAAAAATTATTTTCAGGAATTTGTATTGGGCGACAGGGTTTATATCCCCAGATTTCTGCTCCAAAGACCATGGTCGGGACTCACTTCACGTTATAGAGATGTAAAATAGATTTCACATGGCTATGACCTAGGCGCTTAGCAAAGGAGCCTATGCCATGTGCTACGCTGTTGAAAGATTGTATATGTGTGTAGAAAAGTTGGATCTGCTTCTTATGGTTACCCCCACTTTTTGCTTGATGTATGCTGTTCTTGACTAGTCTGACTGGGATCCTGCTAAACAGGACCCCAGTCTATCTGCTTTCTCCCTAAACTATTATGGTGTGTACTTAGGTACACCCCAGATTGGATACTGGGGTACCCTTGTCAGTCCTTAGTATATGGTACCCATGTACCCAGGGCATAGGTACCCCAGACGGAATATGACACTTTACTCCGCATGCGTTTACAATGCGTGCCATTACCCCGCATTTTTTACTCAGCAACAACTTTTACAACGCAGGGCTTTACACCGCAAGTCATTACAACTCATTGTCCATTACAACGCAATTTACTATTCTAACTCCACCGGGGCGTTGTAATGGGGAATGCATTGTAATGGCTTGCGGTGTAATGCCCTACATTGTAAAAGGTGCTGCAGAGTAAAAAATGCGGGGTAATGACATGCGTTGTAACGCAGTCGGTGTAAAGGATGTTTACCTTCAGAGGTCTCCCATGGGCTGCAGCATGTATTATGCCACCCATGAGAGACCATTCAAAATGGAACTACAGGCCTGCCATTGCAGCCTGTGTAAGTTGGTGCATGCACCACTTACTTAAGATATAGGTTCACTATATCTAAGGGTCACCACACTTAAAACCTATAAGTCACCCCTCTAGCAGGCCTTTACAATCCTAAAGGCAGGGTGCTTGGTTCTAAGTGAGAGGGTGCCCCTGCATGAGCAGGACACCCCTGCAGCCTACGGAGTCCATTCTCCTGGGTTGTCAGTTAAGCAGCCATATACTAAAATAGAGGGGCATTACGCGACCGACTGATGACCATCTCGAAAACGGCTGCAACAAACCCTATTGTGTTTGGTGTCAAATATGTTGGAATCATACCCCCACACTGGTAACCGGTGTTGGAGGTATGATTCCTCCCACCAGGAGTGCCCTCCGTGGGGCTCTTGGTGTTTCTGGTACCAGCCTTCTAGCTATGGACAGCACAAAATGGTTGCTGCCGACCAGAGACACATTTCTGCTATCCTGCTGCTGAGCCAAGTTCAATCACGGGAAGGCAGGACAATAGGCAACCTGTCACAGGAGGTGTGACCACCTCCCAGACAGGATTTAGTGTATTAGGGCTGCGTGGTGCACTTGCCAGCGCCTGGAAGTCTGCATGAGGGGCACATTTGGTGTCCCTGTGCATAGTCCAGTTCAAATCAGTCCTGGTAGCCGTTGGCTCCCACTCTGGCGCGAAACCGGACAAAGGACATGGGAGTAACCTCCCCCTGTCCAGACCCTCCCTGGGAGGGCCCCCAGAATCTTCCCAACCCTCTCCCGTGGGTACTTAAGAGCTTACCCGGTTGTAGGACCTTAGATTCGTTTTTGACAAGATTCAGAACTGAAACTACTGCACTTCAACCGTTTGGGCACTCTGGACTTTGTTTGGGCCTGACTTTGTCTCCCTCTCAGTCTGCTGCCTCGTCTGTGCCCGTGCACCATACAGGATTTGTGTAGGGCCTGTGGAGCATCCAAGACACCTGAAGATAATCTCCCTTGGAGTGAAGGAGTCACTCCCTGCATTCGCAGGCATCGCAACACTGCTGATCGGTCTGCTGATCCCAAGCTCCTGTGGACTCCGAAGAGTTCAACAACACAGGAGGTGGGTTTCTACGTCCTCGAGGCTCGAGCTGCCCTCTTACCCAGTTTGAGGTCAGAATCCCTTGTGGGGGCTGCAATACCCGAACCCCTGTGCACCCGCACGCTTGCAAGTGCAAATGCTTGTTGGAAATTCTGCAGCAAGTGCATTGGGCTCCAAGTAGCCCCAACCTCTGGCAACTTCTCCTGCAAAGATCTTCAACCACATTGCACCGTGTGCTCCGTGGCCTGTTGTTTTGTAAAGCTGCCCGAGGTCCTCCTGCAACTCCAGTGTCTTTGACCTGTGGGTCCTGCGGAGGGTCAACTACAATTTCTTTGGGCTCCCTGATTTCTCGGGGCTGGCCCTCACTCCCCTGATTTTGGTGAGACCCTGGACCTTGCTGGTCCTCTTCCTGCAACTTCTTGACTTCCTGCATTGGTTGCTTTTGCCAAGGCTTGTTGGTGCTCCTGCCAGACACCGGCCCCTCAGCACTAGACATCCTTTGTGGGACAGCTTGTATCCGGCTCCTGGTCATCCTCAGCATTGCCTGGTCCCCACAGCTGCAGAGTCAAGGTCATTGACATCTATCCTGAAGCACCCGACATCGGTGGGCATTCGTCTACTGAGCCCCTGGTCACTCTCATATGACCCAGACTCTGTCCTCTCTGCTTTCAGGTACTCGTCATCAAGAATCCACATTTGGATTCCCGCGGACACTTTCTCCTCTTCCAGCAGCGGCACTTTCCTGAAGTCCTCCATTGGGTTCGATGGCGGTTTCCGACACCAGTTCACACCTATGCACCCGGCTTCCCTGGGATAGGTAACTTGGGTATTACGGTATCCACGGGTGGGGTGGCTCTCCAACCTTCTGTCTTCCACGGGGTTTCTTGAGGGTCCACTGGGAAGGGTCCCTAATCCTTAAAATTCCAACTGCGTCTTGCACATAGACTTGTACGGAGCACGCGGTCGTGTTCACACACTGCACATGCACTCCGTGGGGTCCCTGTCTACTCACCTTGGGTGGCTCCTTGGGGTCCCAGCAATTCTACATCCTCTCGACATTGTCCTGACTCGAGTCGTGGTTCTTATACCACTTTCTTAGTATATGGTTTGGTCCCTCGCTGGGCCCGCTGTGTATCAGTGCTATTTACTGTGATTTCTTTGCTAAAGTATTGTGTGCTTTGTGTCTATCTCCGTGTGGGAGATACTGTAACGTACTAGATAGTGTTATATAATAAATATATATTTTTATAACTACTGTGTGGTTCTCTTTTCATTTAATCTATACTATGAGATTGCATTCCGGAAACACGAGCTGCTTTACACTCCTTCAAAACTAAGCCTAAAGGTTGCTCTCCACAGCTACCACTTGGATAGCTTTCTAAGGTTGTCTGAGACCTCTTAAATCACCATAAGGGTTGTCTGGACTGGTGCAAGGTGCCCACTTACATTAGTGGACATCATATACCAG
The DNA here is from genome assembly GCA_963921515.1 of Calotriton arnoldi. Lineage (NCBI taxonomy): Eukaryota > Metazoa > Chordata > Amphibia > Caudata > Salamandridae > Calotriton > Calotriton arnoldi. The sequence continues at coordinate 320,934 of CAWUFW010013347.1, read as the reverse complement.
GCCAGCTTCTCACATTGGTGGCAGCAGTGGGATTCAAGCCTGCATTGTTTTACCAGATAAATCTTTTGTATTAACTGAAAAATCACTAGTACTAGCCACATATAATACAAGCTTAGAATAGTAAGTTCTACTGAACTTGGGGTTGGGTAAGTTAAGGGTCTAGCACACCCTTTCTCCAACCTAAGAGAGTTTAGCTCCCACTAGGTTAGGTAGGTGCAACACCACACCACACTTAGTATGTCTACTAAAGGAGATGCCAGTGGCTCTCTGCCTTCTAGATACAGTGAACTTTCGTTCCAAGAACTAAAAGCACTGTGTGCCTCTAGGAAGCTGAAGAGGGAGGAGTGCCAACACTCAACGCCTGTAGAGGTGTTATGTTAGATGACTTGAGGAAAACCCCTAGGTCAGGTGAACAGGACAGAGTAGGTGGCCAGGGTATGAAGATAGGGCTGGAGGGGAACCCCTCTTTGACCTAGAATCTAACCCTGACCAGGTGGAGCCTAATCGCTCCCACCTGGACAATTCAGACCTCCCAGAGGAGAACACAGAGGGACAAGAAGATGCCCCCTTTGATCCTCCTGGGAAGGTGCAGAGTAGACCAAGGAGGTCTAGATCCTCCTCTGCAGAGTCCAATGTTTCTAGACAGTCAGTAGGGACCTCCATTTCTAGTAAAGGGGGAACTCTTTGGATAGGGAATACCAAATGCTTGAATTTGAGAAAGCTAGGCTTAGGCTCAGGAAAGAGCAGTTGGCCCTTGACAGAGAGACCCTAGAAGTCCAGAAGGCTAGGAAGAAATTGGGACTAGAGTCCCATGGTGGCAGCAACAGTGGCCCTAGAGTTAAGGAACCTTCCTTTGATAATAGGAACCTGAGCAAGATTGTCCCTCCCTACCATGTTGGGGATGAAATCCATAAATGGATAACTGCTATAAAGAGGGCCTGCAAATATCAAGGAGTCCCTCAAGGGCAGTGGACAGCTATCTTGTGGCTCTCCTTTGCTGACAAAGGTAGAGATAAGCTCCTCACTGTTCGAGAAGAGGATGCTGACAACTACTCAATCTTAAAGAGTGCTCTTATTGATGGGTTTGGCTTAACCACTGAACAGTATAGGATTAAGTTCAGAGACACCCAGAAGACACAGAATCAGCACTGGGTAGACTTTGTGGATAGTGCTATTAAGGCTCTGGAATGTTGGTTACTTGGCAGCAAAGTGCATGGTTTTGATGGATTGTACAATTTGATTATGAGGGAGCAGATTCTTAATAATTGCCAGAATCAGCTATTGCAACAGTACCTGGTGGACTCAGATCAGACTTCTCCCCAAGAATTTGGACAGAAGGCAGATAAATGGGTCAGAACCAGGGTGAAGCAGAAAAATCAGAACCATGGTGGTGACCAGAAGAAGCAAGATTCTTCAAAACCTCAAGATAAGGGGAGGGACAAGGGTTAAGACAAAGAGTCTTCATCAGGGCCGCAAAACCTGCATCTGGGGGAAGTCAAAATCCAACAAGGGAAAAGACAAAAAGAAACCTTGGTGTTACTTGTGTAAGGTAAAACCCATTGGTCAAAAGATGCTGATTGTCTAAAAGCCAAGGAAACCACTCCTACCACCACTGCCCCTAAGGCAACTGCTCCCCTAGCACAAGTACAAGTGGTGGTACAGGGAACAAGGGATTAGTCGGGTTAATCTTGGGATCTGAGGTGGGTCTTGGCTTAGTCAGAACTCCAGCTCAGGCTGTTCTAGTCTGTGATGGTGGCATTGATATTGGCACCTTACTTGTCAGTCCCAGTAACCTGGGCGAGTACAGTCAACAGCCTTTGATCAATGGAACCGAGGCAATGGCCTACAGGGACACAGGGGCCAATGTCACAATGGTGACAGAGAAACTTGTGTCACCTGGACTGATCGTACTTGGTGAGATGTACCAAGTGACCAATGCAAACAATGTCAGGAATGACCATTCCTTGTCAGTTGTTAACTTCAGCTGGGAGGGGAAACTTGCCCTAAAAAGGTTGTGGTAAGTTCAGACCTACCAGTAGATTGTTTGTTGGGCAATGATTTCGAGACTTCAGCTTGGGCTGATATGGAATTTAGGACTCATGCAGCAATGTTGAGCATCTCTGCAGATGTGTTTGCTGTAACTAGGTCACAAGCGAAACTGACATCCACTGAACGGGCCCTGGATCCTGGAACAATTGACCAGGTGCCGTCCAAGAGAAGGAGCAGGAGGGGTAAGGCTGAACCTTCCCCCAGACTCAGAATGAGGATCAGTCTCTTGAGGGAGACAATCTCAGTCCCTGTGAAGGAACTGTCCCAGATGAGCTTGAGCCTGATCAGGTTGAGTTCTTGGGGACAGGGGGCCCTTCCAGGGCAGACTTGAGTTTGGAGCATCAAACATGCCCTCTCTTGAACCCCTCAGACAGCAAGCTGCTGCTGAGGCTGCTGGGAATGTCAGTGGGTCCCACAGGATCTACAGGGAAGAGGGACTCCTTTATTCAGAGGGTAAAGACCCCAAACCTGGTGCTACCAGGATGTTGGTCATACCTCTGAAGTTTAGGGTCTTCCTACTCACCCTTGCACATGACATTCCCCTGGCAGGACGCCTAGGCCAAAATAAGACTTGGGACAGGCTTGTCCCCTCACTTTCACTGGCCTCAGATGTCTGCAGACACCAAGGAGTTTAGTCACTCCTGTACCACCTGCCAAGCCAGTGGTAAGTCAGGTGTTACCACAAAGGCCCCCCTCATACCACTACCAGTGGTGGGGGTTCCCTTTGAGAAGGTAGGGATTGACATAATTGGTCCCATGTACGCTCCTACAGCATCTGGACACAGTTATATTCTAGTGGTGGTGGACCATGCCACTAGGTATCCAGAGGCCATTCCCATTAGTCCCGCACAGCTCCTGTGGTGGCAAGGGCCCTTTTGGGAATTGTTTCCAGGGTGGGCTTCCCTGAGGAGGTCTTAACTGACAGAGGTACAAACTTCATGTCAAGTTACATAACTGGAATGTGGAAGGAGTGTGGAGTGAACTACAAGTTCACCACACCCTATCACCCACAATTCAATGGGTTAGTTGAGAGATTCAACAAAATCCTTAAGGGCATGATCATTTGGCTCCCAGGAAAGCTTAGGCAAAAATGGGATGTTCTTCTGCCCTGCCTTCTCTTTGCCCACAGAGAGGTCCCTTAGAAGGGGGTTGGCTACAGCCCTTTTGAACTTCTGTTTGGGCATCTAGTTAGGGGTTCCTTGTGTATGGTGAAGGAGGGATGGGAGTTACCTCTCAAACCTCCCAAACAAGACATAGTTGACTATGTACTTGGTCTCCGGTCTAGGATGGCTGAGTACATTAAGAAGGCAAGTAAAAACCTGGAGGAAAGTCAAGAATTGCAACAAGCTTGGCATGACCAAAAGGCTGTCCTGACTGTTTACCAGCCAGGCCAGAAGGTGTGGGTGTTGGAGCCTGTGGCCCCAGCAGCTCTCCAAGACAAATGGAGTGGATCCCACACTATCATTGAGAAAAAAGGTGAGGTCACCTATCTGGTGGACCTTGGCACTCCCAGGAGCCCCCACAGGGTGCTCCATGCGAACAGGCTCAAAGCATTTGTCGACAGGGTTGACATGGGCTTGCTCATGGCAACTGATGAGGGACTGAAGGAAGAGAGTAACCCTCTCCCTGATCTCCTCTCACAAAACCCTGATGATGGGTCAGTTGATGGTGTAGCCTTGGCAGGCAGCCTCACTGACCAACAGCATATTGATTGCAGGAAGGTCCTCAATCAATACAGGCATATGTTTTCTCTGACTCCTAATCAAACCACCTGGTGTACCCATGAAGTTGACAGAAGTCTGCCTGTTAAAAGTAATATTTACAGGCATCCTGACCATGTCAGAGATTGCATCAGGACAGAGGTCCAAAATGCTAGAATTGGGAGTAATTGAGCCCTCAGATAGCCCTTAGGCTAGTCCAGTGGTCTTGGTACCAAAACCTCACACCCAGGGTGGTAAGAGAGAGATGAGGTTTTGTGTAGACTACAGGGGACTCAATGCAGTCACTAGGACTGATGCTCACCCAATTCCAAGGGCAGATGAGCATATTGACACCTTGGCCTCAGCCAAGTTCTTAAGCACATTTGACCCTACTGCTGGCAATTGGCAAATCAGACTAGCTGAGGATGCCAAACCAAAAACAGCATTCTCAACCCCTAGTGGGCATTACCAATTTATTGTGTTGCCCTTTGGTTTGAAGAATGCACCTGCCACATTCCAAAGGCTGGTGAACAAAGTTCTCACAGGTCTGGAAGCCTATAGTGCAGCATATCTTGATGATATAGCTGTCTTTAGCTCCACCTGGGAGGATCACCTGGTCCACCTGAAGAATGTTTTGGAGGCTCTGCAGAAAGCAGGCCTCACTTTCAAGGCTACTAAGTGCCAGATAGGGCAGAGCAAGGGTGTGTACATGGGCCACCTTGTGGGTGGGGGCCAGGTTCAACCACTTCAGAGCAAAATCCAGACCATAATGGACTGGGTTGCTCCAACTACCCAGGCTGAGGTCAGAGCTTTCTTGGGCCTGACTGGTTATTACAGGAGATTTGTAAAAGGATATGGGTCTATAGTGACTCCCTTGAATGATCTCACCTCCAAGAAAATGCCCAAGAAAGTTCAGTGGACAGTTAGCTGTCAGAAGGCATTTGATGATCTCAAGCAGGCCATGTGCACTGCTCCCATTCTGCAGAGTCCTGACTACTCCAAGCACTTTATTGTCCAAACAGATGGTTCTGAGTTGGGGGTAGGGGCTGTATTGTCACATCGAAATGCAGAGGGTCAGGATCAACCAGTAGCTTTTTTTATTAGCAGAAGGTTGACCCCCAGAGAGAAACGTTGGTCAGCTATTGAGAGGGAAGCCATTGCTCTGCTCTGTGACCTGAAGAAGTTGAGGCCCTACCTATTTGGCACTCACTTCATTGTTCAGACAGACCATAAGCCCCTCTTATGGCTAAAACAGATGAAGGGTGAAGACCCCAAACTTTTGAGGTGGTCCATTTCCCTACAGGGGATGGACTATACAGTGGAACATAGACCTGGGAGTAACCATGCCAATGCAGATGGACTCTCCAGATATTTCCACTTAGAAAATGAAGACTTAACTGGGCAAGGTTAGTCTCATCTCCTTACGTTTGGGGGGGGGTTGTGTAGGAAAGTAGGATCTGCTTCTTATGGTTACCCCCACTTTTTGCTTGGTGTAATGCTGTTTTTGGCTAATCTGACTGGGATCCTGTTAATCAGAACCCCTGTCTATCTGCTTTCTCCCTAAACTGTTATGGTATGTACTTAGGCACACCACAGATTGGATACTGGGCTACCCTTGTCAGTCCCTAGTATATGATACCCATGTACCCAGGGCATAGGTACCCCAGAGGACTCCCATGGGCTGCAGCATGTATTATGCCACCGATGAGAGACCATTCAAAATGGAACTACAGGCCTGCCATTGCAGCCTGTGTAAGTTGGTGCATGCACCACTTACTTAAGATATAGGTTCACTATATCTAAGGGTCACTACACTTAAAACATATAAGTCACCCCTATAGCAGGCCTTTAGAATCCTGAAGGCAGGGAGCTTGGTTCCAAGTGAGAGGGTGCCCCTGCACGAGCAGAACACCCCTGCAGCCTACGGAGTCCATTCTCCCAGGTTGTCAGTGAAGCAGTCATATACTAATATAGAGGGGCATTACGCAACCGTGTGATGGCCATCTCGAAAACAGCTGCAACAAACCCTATTGTGTTTGGTGTCAAACATGTTGGAATCATACCCCCACACCGGTAACCGGTGTGAGAGGTATGATCCCATCCACCAGTAGCGCCCTCCGTGGGGCTCTCGGTGTTCCGGGTACCAGCCTTCTAGCTCCGGACAGCACAAAGTGGTTGCTGCCGACCAGAGACACATTTCTGCCCTCCTGCTGCTGAGCCAAGCTCGAGCAGGGGAAGGCTGGACAATAGGCATCCTGTCACAGGGAGGTGTGACCACCTCCCAGACAGGATTTAGTGTATTAGGGCTGGGTGGGTGTGCTTGCCAGCGCCTGGAAGTCTGCATGAGTGGCACGTTTGGTGTCCCTGTGCATAGTCCAGTTCGAACCATTCCTGGGAGCCGTTGCCTCCTGTTGTGGCATGAAACTGTACAAAGGACATGGGAGTAACCTCCCCCTTGTCCAGACCCTCCCCTGGGAAGGCCCCCTGAATCTTTCCAACCCTCTCCCGTGGGTACTTAAGGGCTTATCTGGTTGTAGGACCTCAGATCCGTCATGGACAAGATTTAGAACTGAAACCACTGCACTTTAACCGTCTGGGCACTCTGGACTTCGTTTGGGCCTGCCTTCGTCTCCCTCTCAGTCTGCTGCCTGGTCTGTGCCCGTGCACCATACAGGATCCGTGTGGGGCCTGTGGAGTATCCAAGACACCTGAAGATAATCTCCCTTGGAGTGAAGGAGTCACTCCCTGCATTCGCTGGCACCGCATCACTAAGGACTGGTCTGCTGATTCCAAGCTCCTACGGGCTCCGAAGGGTTCAACAACACAGAAGGTGGGTTTCTACATCCCTCGAGGCCTGAGCTGCCCTCTCACCCAGTTTGAGGTCAGAATCCCTTGTGGGGCCTGCAATACCCGGACCCCTGTGCACCGCATTCTTTTGCAAGTGCAAATGCTTGATGGAAATTCTGCAGCAAGTGCATTGGGCTCCAAGTAGCCCCTACCTCTGGCAACTTCTCCTGCAAAGATCTTCAACCACATCACACCGTGTGGTCCGTGGCCTGTTGTTTTGTAAAGCTGCCCGAGGTCCTCCTGCGACTCCAGTGTCTTCGACCTGTGGGTCCTGCGGAGGGTCAACTATGACTTCTTTGAGCTCCCTTGATTACTCGGGGCTGGCCCTCACTCCCCTCCTTGTGGTGAGTCTTCTGGACCTTGCTGGTCCTCTTCCTGTAACTTCTCGACTTCCTGCATGGGTTGCTTTTGCCAAGGCTTGTTGGTGCTCCCACCAGACACCGACCCTTCAGCACTCAACATCCTTTGTGGGACAGCTCGTATCCAGCTCCTGGTCATCCTCAGCATCGCCTGGTCCCCACAGCTGCAGAGTCAAGGTCATTGACATCTATCCTGAAGCACCCGACATCGGTGGGCATTCGTCTACTGAGCCCCTGGTCACTCTCAGGTGACCCAGACTCTGTCCTCTCTCCTTTCAGGTGCTCGTCATCAAGAATCCACACTTGCATTCCCAAGGACACTTTCTCCTCTTCCAGCAGCGGCACTTTCCTGAAGTCCTCCATTGGGTTCGACTGCGGTTTCCGACACCACTTCACACCTATGCACCCGGCTTCCCTAGAATAGGTAACTTGGGTACCACGGTATCCACGGGTGGGGGGGCTCTCCAACCTTCTGTCTTCCACGGGGTTTCTTCAGGGTCCACTTTGAAGGGTCCCTAATCTTTAAAATTCCAACCGTGACTTGCACATAGACTTGTACGGAGCACGCTGTTGTGTTCACACACTGCACACGCACTCCGTGGGGTCCCTGTCTACTCACTTTGGGTGGTTCCTTGGGGTCCCAGCAATTCTACGTCCTCTCGACATTGTCCTGACTCGAATTGTGGTTCTTATACCACTTTCTTAGTATATGGTTTGGTCCCCCCGGGGCCCGCTGTGTATTAGTGCTATTTACTGTGATTTCTGTGCTAAAGTATTGTGTGCTTTGTGTCTAACTCCGTGTGGGTGGATACTGTAATGTACTAGATAGTGTTCTATAATAAATACATATTTTTATAACCACTGTGTGGTTCTCTTTTCATTTAATCTATACTATAAGAGTGCATTCTGGTAAAACAAGCTGCTTTACACTCCTTCTGGGCTAAGCCTGAAGGCTGCTCTCCACAGCTACCACTTGGATAGCTTTCTAAGGTTGTCTGAGACCTCTTAAATCACCATAAAGATTGTCTGGACTGGTGAAGGGTGCCCACTTATATTAGTGGACATCATATACCAGGCCAGCTTCTCACAATGTGCTCTTACCCGAGGTCCCCAATTTAATTGATTATCCAACAGACTAGCTAAATAACAAATCCTATTCGCTTTCCCTAAGCAATGGTCTTTTATATAGTGAGTTTTAGATTTCATGTTTTTCGGGCCTACTGTCCTAGTATAAGACTTAAGATAACTAATTTTCAGTCCTAAATCCTCCATAAATTCTATGGTGAGGGAATGGGCAGTTGGCCCTGGGGCTGTGGGTCTGGTTAACCGAGACTCCTGAAAACGTAACTGGGTTGGAACTGGTTACTGTTGCTGAACAGAGGACTCGCATCACTTCTGAAGTGTGCCCAAGTGGATCACCCTGTCGACTCTGCTGTCACAGCCATTGCACTTTCCCCAAGTGCGCCCGTGAGGTCTGCGCTGCTGAAGACAAGACCATTGCCATGCAGTGGGACTCACCATGAGTGCCTGCTATTGCCATTAATGTCATCAATGATGTCATTGAACATGTCATAAGTGATGTAATATGTGAGGCCATAAGTAATGCATGGTGGGGGCACAAGTTATAGACAGCTCAGTAAATTATAACTGGTGAGTTTCAGTTTTTTCAGTGTAAAATTATTACCGTCCCTTACTGTAATGTCACTTTAATCTTTGTTTTTTTCAGTGAATTTCTAGGTTTTCTTTTAATGTATGGTAAAACATTACAAACATACCTAACTGTACTTCGCTACATAAGGAGGCTTGTGCATTTGAAGGGAGTGAGCTCTCCATGAAGACATGCACAGGGAGCGGGACTTCTCTGTAGTAGTGGCTCCTCAACTAATTGGGCTTGGGTGTCTCGAGGGAGTGGGCTCTAAGAGCAGCGCAGAGAGCAGAGGCTTTGTGTAATAAGGGCTTGCCCAACTAAGGGGCCTTGTGCGCCTGGAGAGTGTAGGCTCTACTCAGTCTGCGCGCTGAGGACAGACTGTGCATAGTAAGGGATTCCCACCTAATGGGGCTTGGATCTATGGAGGAAGTGGGCTATACATGCTATTGTGTACACTAGGGCTTTGGCCTAGTTCTACAAGGTTTTGCTTTCCCACTCACGGATGCCAGTACAAAAACGTTTGAGCGTGTAAGTCCAGAATGTTGTTGCCCCACACAGCCCCACTTGATATATTCGCCAATGTGGTGTTCGTGCTTTTACCGTTACTGTAAAAGGGGTCAGGAACACAGTGGTAATACAAATCCAATTTCACTCTTTTCGAATATTTCATACAAGTACTGCACTAAGAAAAAGACACTGTAATGCTTTGTCATTAGAATTGGAGTCCATCTTTGATTCACCGCAGGTACCAATAGAGGATAACAATCCGGACCCAATTGTACTCAGTAACAATAGGAGAAGGGTTAAATGGTCAAAGATTGAGGACAACACAGCAGTTCTAGGGAAAATTTACAATGTTGTCCTTCAATCGCTCTATGACTTTAAAAAGTATACAGACGAAGCCCAATATACAATCAGGTCATTAAAAAACCTATGTGGGGATATCAAAAACATTTTCTTAAAGGATAAAAAGGGCAAGTTCATTAGCAGCAATAAAGCTGAATGGTACAATGAGTACTGTAAGGCTTGCAGGGCTGAGTTAATGGCCGCTGTAAAAAATGGAAATAGGAACCTTGTAGTAGAAAATAGGAAAAAATATAAAGCAGCTCAAAAATGGCAAACCAAACTGGGAAGAGGCACTTTGGGAGATCTCCTTTGCACTGCAAAGGTAAAAGATAGCAAGCAGTTCTGGCATATGGTAGCCAAGAGTACCAAGAATAGAATAATGGAAGAAATGTTTCACATTCAACCTCACCTTTGCGTAAACCATTTTAGTGCCCTATATATGAGTTTGTCTGGCATTCATTCTGAGGAAATTGATAAAGATTGTTTAATGAATCCTGGGGAATTGAGTTTTGCTGATCTGGTCCCTTTTAGTTTAGATGAAACAAGGATTGCCCTTTCCACACTTGTATAAAATCCCGGGTGACCTTTATTTCTCAGAACCAGAAATCTGGAGTTTTATTGTTAACCGAAGTTTTAATGCAATTTTAATGGGGGAAGAGGTACCTGTTTCTTGGTTAGGTGCTGAGGTGGTGCCTGTTTAAAAAAAGGTGATATGGGGGATCCATCAAACTACAGGCCAATATGCCTCATTGATATATCACAGAAGTTGTTCTCAAGACACCTGTTAAAGAGACTGAAAGTTTGGATCCAAGAGGGAACAAACTGTCGTCCGTGCAAGCTGGGTTTAGAGCAAACACAAGTACTATGGACCACATTTTTTACTTTCTTTTAATTCTTTGGAAGTATGCGACTATCAGGAAAGAACACATTTATGTTATATTTGTTGATCTACGTGGAACCTTTGACCTCATCCCTAGAGGGAAATTGTAGATGGCCTTAGGGTAAATGGGAGTTCCTGAATACTTATTGCACAACATAATAAGACACCACACAAATAACTATGCCCACATAAGAAGGGGCCAAAAAGGCAAACTGACCGAACACTTTAGAGTGGACAGGGTAGTACGTCAAGGTTGTGTCTTGGCGCCTACCCTGTTCACCCTATACATAAATGGTCTGATAGAGTCATTGGGTATTTGCATTGGTGACCCCCCTGATTGCTGGCCAGAAGATATTGTCATTATTATTCGCTGATGATACCTTATTAGTTTCTAAATCCCCTATGGGGTTGCAGAATCTATTTTCCTTTTCCTGCAGGTAATTTGGGTTTGAAAAAAATAGAGTAAAAACTAGATTCATGACCTTCACCCCACATGGGTCCTTTAAAGGAAAGATGACACGTATTTGGAGCAGGTGAAACAATATTATTTATTTATTTGAAGAGTTTTATAAAGCGCGAACATGACCCAAAAAAGGTATCAGAGCGCTGTACAAAGGAGGGTACAAGGCAAGAGTTTTAAAACAAGGGTAAGGTACAAAATAGAACACACAAATTAACTAAAAAGTTACAGCAGGTAATACATCAAAAAGGACCTGTGAAGAGAAAACATAACAAATTTAGAGCAATCAGAAAAAAATTGTCAAGCTGGCGATGGAAGTAGATTAAAGATGGCATCAGGGCTATTGCAGTATATGGTCGTTCAGTATTAGCCACTTGACATGTTTTTTGAAAAAGTAGTTGATGGGTTGGATCTGATCTCGGGAGGAAGAGCATTCCAAATTCTAGGAGCAAGACCCGAGAAGGCACAGTTGTAAGTTCTTTTCTTATTGAATTTGGGTGGTTTTAAAAGTAGAGTATTAGAGCTTCTTAAGTTCTGACTCGAGCCAGATAGCTCAAATTTTTTGCTAGGTAGACGGGGGTGTTGTAGTGAATAGCTTTGTGCGTCAGGCAAGCAATCTTGAAGCGAATCCTTGCTTCAATGGATAGCCAGTTAAGCTGAATTAAGTCCGGGGTGATATGGTCATGTTTTCTGGAACCCGTGATGAGTCTGGACAACGCGTTAAGGGTGGCTTTAAGCGGAGCCAGACTCACTTTAGGAAGGCCTGTAAGGGTCACCAAACCATATTCCAACCGTGAGAAAACTAGGGATTGGACAGCTGTCTGGATGTTCTCAGGAGGCAAGAATGGCTTAACTTTCCTTAGGGTGTTGAGCTGATGATTGGCACCCCTAATAGTGGCACTAATGCGAGTTTGCACGCTTAGGTATTTGTCCAGGGTGATGCCTAAAGATCTAGCAGAGTCAACAACATGCGCAGTGCAGTTGAGTGCAGAGAGTTGTTTGATCCAGTCTTGGGTAGGAGCCGAGTGGTTGCGGGGGAAATCAGAAGGAATTCTGTTTTAAGGAAGTTTAGCAACAGATGATTATGTGTTAGCCACTGTTGCGTTTTCCAAAGCGGATCTCACAAAGCCTAAAGAACTCAGCTAAGACAGGTCAGGCAAAACTGACTTTGCAGGAATTAAAAAAATTTAATTGTTGTACTGCTCACCTGTGTACTTCGTGCCCCCTGGTCCGCCGCGGCTTGTGCCGTTTGCGCGGAGGGGACAAGCACCACCTTTGTTTTTACTCACTTCCCCGGCGCCAATTCACTTTCCCCTGACGCCGCTCAGCGCTCCACACATGCTGCTGCTGTCCCGCCCACTTCCTGCCTTAAAAGGAACTGCGCCGAGCGGACGCGCAGCGGATCTCACAAAGCCTAAAGAACTCAGCTAAGACAGGTCAGGCAAAACTGACTCTGCAGGAATTTTTAAAATGTAATTGTTGTACTGCTCACCTGTGTACTTCGTGCCCCCTGGTCCGCCGCGGCTTGTGCCGTTTGCGCGGAGGGGACAAGCACCATCTTTGTTTTTACTCACTTCCCCCCGGCGCCAATTTACTTTCCCCTAACGCCGGTCAGCACTCCACACACGCTGCTGCTGTCCCGCCCACTTCCTGCCTTAAAAGGAACTGCGCCGAGCGGACGCGCGCAGCGGCGCGCCAAAGGCAAGCCCGTCTGCGCCCGTCCGTGCCTGACCGCCGCCAGACACCTTGCCCATTTCACCTGCGAAGTCCTTCCCACTTGCCTGTGATGGCCATCCTTAAATACAACAGCCAGGTACTCCACTCCTTTAACAAAGTACCCCGCAGAGAGGCTGGCAGTGTCCCCAACACACCGATGACGGGTCATACAACACACGAGTTCCCTCTACTCAGCAGGCAAACTGAAATAGCCTACTGCATTACCATATGCCCCCAAACCAATTCCACAATATTGAAGCCCAAGCACCTGACCAGTTTATTCTGCAATGCGCGCTCCTCCAAAAACACGCATTAGAAATCTGGTCCCTATTGGACTCAGAAAAACCTGATCTATTCTTTATTACAGAAACTTGGCTCCAAGATTCGTCACTACCTGACCTCGCTATAGCCCTTCCCCTTGACTATCAGCTGACAAGACTAGACAGAAAAGACAAAAGAGGTGGCGGAGTAGCGATTGCCTTCAGGGAAAATATTAAAATGCGTACTGTAGAATTCCACCTGGTAGAATGGGGCGAAATCTGTATTTTCATGATAGAGCACGTCAGCAAGGAGTCCTGGAAAGGCGCCCTCCTCTACAGGCCACCCGGTAACAAAGCCCACTTCACTAACAATCTAACAGAGATGATCTCGCCACACGTCCTGGCTGCGGATAATTTCCTCCTACTAGGGGATTTTAACTACCACGCTGAACTTCCATCGGATCCCCACACAATAGATCTCATCACCAGTTTAAACACATTGGGCCTAAAACAACTGGTGATAGGCCCCACCCATATCGCCGGTCACTCCTTAGATCTTTTATTCACGAACTCGCCTAACATAGTGATCGACCAGCTACTCCCAGTTCTATGGTCTGATCACCATGTAATAAGGTTTCTAATCCACGGGAAACCGACTCAACCTCACCCCAGGAGAGAAACAAAGTTAAGTAGATCCTGGAACAAGATAAACTTAGAATCTTTTTCCACTAACTTTATTCCCCTCTCCCCCTCGGAGATAGCCCACCCAAACAAGGCAGCTAAAGATCTGGAACTTGCCATCAGCACAACCCTAGACACAATCGCCCCTAAAAAGACAACTAGGTGCCCGAATAAACTCTCCCCCTGGTTCACCCCAGACCTAAAAATTGATAAACTCACCGTCAGAAAAGCTGAACGCAAATGGCGACATACAAAAAACGCAATAGACAGACAGCACTACAAAACAATGCATCGGTTCTATATGGACCATATAGCCACGGCCAAAAAGTTTACCTGGGAAATAGAATAAATCAAGCCTCCAATTCCCATAAAGAGCTGTACAAAATAGTAAAGGAATTCACCAATCCCTCTTCATGCCAGCAATCGCTTATTGCTTCCCAGGAGTGGATTGATTCCCTTTCATCCTTTTTGTAAATAAGATAAACGACATTTATAAACTGTTTCCCCAACCACCTGATACACCATCTAAACAGGCTGGCAATAAATCTCCTCCCTTGCACACAACCTCCTCAGAGAAATTCACACTGTCACAGAGGAAGAAGTAGCCCTCACCCTAAATAAAATTAAATCCGGATCACCAGCCGACCCGGCCTCCTAATAATAATAATAAACAAATTTATAAAGCTCATGGCTACACTAGCTAGTGTGTCCCGCGCTGCGGCAAAAAGACCAGGTTCCGGGCAATGCGGTGAAAACAAAAAAGATTAGACGGGAGGACTTACGTATGGAAAAAGCCAGGTCTTAAGCTTTCTCCGAAAAATTGTCTCCGAAGACTCCAGCCGGAGCCCTATGGGGAGTTTATTCCAATGCGTGGCAGCTAGAAAGCTGAAGAAGCGACCTCCCATCCTAGCTCTTCTGATAGTTGGAGTGCTAACCTGCCCCGTCCCACTTGATCTCAATTGGTGGGTAGGAGCATATGGGGTAAGTAGGTCGTGCAGATAGGTGGGCCCCTTCCTCTGTAGGCTGCGGTGGCTGACACACAAAGCTTTAAAGAGAATTCGTTCCCTAACCGGGAGCCAGTGAAGGGAAGCCAGGGCCTTGTTGGATGAAGCTCTCCTAAGAAGCATTAAAACGAGACGAGCCGCAGCATTCTGAATGCATTGGAGTCTCTGTACACATTTGATATTTGCTCCTAGGTAGAGGACATTCCCATAGTCCAGACGTGATGTCACCAGCGCGTGGACCATCGTTTTCCTCGCTGTGACAGGGAGTACATCTAAGGTCTTCCGGAGTCCTCGCAGAACCCCGAAACAACTTCCCGCCACCCACCTAGTGTGAGTTTCAAAGGATAGTTTGGTATCCAACCACATCCCCAGGTTCTTTACCTGATCCCTAGGGGGAGGGGTCGGTCCCAACGTCTGAGGCCACCATGCTGAGGACCAGATCGAGGGTGCTTTGCCTATCACTAGCACCTCTGTTTTATTGCCATTAAGTTTAAGGCAGTTATGGGCCATCCACGACGCCAGTTCTTGTAGGCATGTAGAGAAATTGATGGCTGCCTTATCATAATCTTGAGTTAGGGTCACCACCAGTTGTGTGTCATCAGCGTATGACACAACACTGATGCCAAATTTCCCAATAATCTCCGCCAGGGGGTGATGTAGAGATTAAAGAGGGTGGGGCTAAGTATGGAGCCCTGTGGGACCCCTTGGTCCAGCTTGATGCTTTTAGAGTAGAGAGGTTCCTGCGACACCTGGAAGCTACGGTCATGTAAGAAGGACCTTAACCATTCCATGGCTCGGCCAGCCATACCTCCTTTCCTGAGGCGCTGAAGTAGCGTATGATGGGCAACAGTGTCAAATGCGGCACTGAGGTCTAATAGGACTAAAGCCACCATCTGTCCCTCATCTACATGTCTGTGGATGATTTCTGTAGATAAGAGCAGTGCCGATTCAGTGGAGTATGTAGCACGAAAACCCGATTGAGTGGGATGAAGCAGGTTATGTTTATTGATATGAGCTGTCAATTGGGTGTTAACCACCTTCTCTGCTATTTTGGCGAAGTAAGGGAGCAGTGAGATGGGGCGTAAATTTTCCAGTTGGCTCATGCTAACATTCGATTTCTTTTTAAGGGGATGACGATCGCCTCTTTCCATCTTTTTAGGGACTGTTCCAGAGGTAAACGAGAGCTCAAGAAGGTGTCTAATATAAGGCTCTAGTACATCTAGACTCCCTCTTAAAATCTCCCAGATCCTATCCAAAATCGCACCGGCTCTTCTCCCCAATCTGACTAAAATTTTCAATCTCTCACTACCGCAATCCACCGTACCCTCGCACTGGAAGGAGGCCATAATCAGACCAATCCTAAAAAACCAACAGCTGACCCAAAACAGCTTGCTAACTATTGACCAATCTCCCTTCTGCCCCTATTTGGCAAAATCATGGAATCACTGGTCAACAGTCAACTATATAAACATCTGGAAAGCAACAATATGCTGGACCATCTCAATCAGGGTTCCGGGCCTTTCATAGCACCGAAACGGCCCTACTCGAGATGGTTGACAACATCAGGCTTTCTCTTGACGCAAGACAATCTGCCATCCTGATTTTACTTGATTTGTCGGCTGCCTTCGACACCATCTCACATGACATCCTCTTTAAGCGCCTATTGGAGTTTGGTGTCGAGGGCCCAGCATTAAACTGGATCAAGAGCTACCTGACAGATTGGTCCTCCAAGGTCCAAATAGGAGATATCTCATCCAAGAGCCAGGTAATTGACAAGGGAGTCCCCCAGGGATCCATATTAAGCCCCACACTCTTTAACTTATATGTGTCCCCATTGGCAGAAATAATCCGAGCACACGGGTTCGAAACAGTGTCATACGCCGATGACACGCAGCTACTAATCACCCTTGGACCAGATCCCACGGACACCAAACTTAGATTCAAACAGTGCATGATGGCCATAAATGACTGGATGTCAAGAAACCACTTATTACTCAACGCAAGCAAAACTGAAATCATGCTCTTCGGTGACGCACAGAAATTGTGGACAGATGACTGGTGGCCGCCTTCTCTGGGATCCTGCCCCCACCCAAGTCAGCAGCCCGAAATCTGGGTATAATAATAGACAATAAACTCTCCATGGCGGCCCACATTAACAATGTGGTACGTCCCAGCTACGGTCTAACGCGTAATCTCAGGAAAATCTTAAAGTGGATTCCCCTATCGTCGCGCATGCCCCTAGTACAGGGACTAATCATTAGCCGTCTAGACTACGGAAATGCACTGCTGGCCTCCATTAATGAAGAGCAGTTGTCAAAACTTCAGGTCCTACAGAACACTGCGGCCAGACTAGTCCTAAACCTCCCTCCCCGCACCCCCTCTGTGCCCAGTCTGAAGATCCTCCACTGGCTCCCCATAAAAAAGAGGATCAACTTCAAACTGTGCTGTCTGGTCCATAAAACCCTTAACGGCAAAGGGCCAAAATATCTAGCCAAAAAATTGATAAAATACCAACCAACCAGAACCTTGCGTTCCACCAGTAAACAACTCCTAACAGTACCAAAAGTGCATACAGTAAGGAACGGCGGCAGATCTTTCTCCAAAACTGCCCCTGAAATGTGGAACACCCTGCCTCTACCTCTCCGATTGGAACCCGATCGTAAGAGGTTCCGCAAAACTCTTAAAACCTGGCTCTTTTAGCTCTGTCAAGACATCTCTCTTGGTTCTCTGAGTATCTGCGGGCGCTGTGAGACCTATGGGTGATAAACGCGCTTAACAAATGCCAAATACAATACAAAATTAAGAGTTTTTATTTCATCAGGAGAAGAGATCATCAGATAAAGTTGCGTATCATCAGCATACATATGGTATTGAATGTTGGATTCGTTCAGAATATTGGAAAGAGGTTCCATAAAAAGGTTGAACAGTGTGGGAGAGAGTGCAGAACCTTGAGGTACTCCAATCGTGATCGGGGTACTGGCTGCAAGTGGTTGGTTAACTTTGATTCTTTGGGTACGGTTATGTAAGAAAGAAGCAAACCGATTTAGGACAGGGCCCGATAACCCCATGATGTGTTGAAGAATAGAAATCAATATGATTATCTGGAGGTAAGGTTCACTAATACTTTATCATGGTCCCCACAAATAATCAAGAGCCAGTTGACACTACAGCATGTGGGGTGTGCCATATCTAAAAGGTTAAAGAACTCAAATTTTAGGCCCAGCTACAGGTCATTGAAATCTACAGGGCAAAGGCACTGCAGCAGCCTTGTATGGTGCTGAATTATGGGGAGTGAACAACATAGGATGCATTGAAATTTGAGAGAACAGTTTTATGAGAACTGTTCTTTCCCTCCCTCGTAATGCTCCCCTAACCCCTATTAGTTTAGATATTGGTCTGAAAAATATATTGCACGTGGCTGCATTCAGACCCCTGGCTTTTTGGGTCAGACTATGGACCAATGACTCTCCACTGTTTTTATGTGAATCAGCTGCTGAGATCATTGCATTAGACCCCAAAGGGTAAATGCCCTGATTCAAACATGTTAAGAAGTGGGTATACAGTCTGGGGATGCCTGAGCTATGGACTAACCCTGGAGTGATGTCGATTAAATCTCTTTTCAGGCTAAAGAAAAGGTATTGGGACTACATTAATAACCAGTGGTTATGCTGTGCCAGTGTTGGTGAGTTAACAAACAGATTTCTGGACTTTAAAGATAGAATGACCTGTGAGGATTTTCTTAATGGCATAGAACCACATGAGGCAAGATCCCTGTATCTAAAGCTCAGATCTGGCATTTTACCACTGAATGAGCTTCGTAGCAGATGGTTGGGAAGTTCTAGTTCCGCAAACTGTCCCTTTTTTTAAGATAGTCCTGAATCTTTGGACCACTTCTTGTTTTTTTCTTCCAAATACTTAGCCATCAGAAAAGTGTGGTTGTACCCGATGTGTCACACTTTATCTTTGAGGCACCTATAGGAGGCTGTTAGAATTGTAAAGAGTAATACTACACCATGGCTAGTGTTTGCAGTGTCTAGATATTTGTTGCACACCTGGTGGCTGAGAAGCAAAAACAGTTTATCAGTATCGGGGATATAAGTTGGCTTCTGATGCACATAATATAATATTGATTGTTCCTTTGTGTATAAGGAAATTGGTACGCAGCAATGGAAATTATTGATATATGGTTGTTATTATCTAAAGCACATAGGGCCAGATGTACGACCCGTTTTTGCATGCGCAAATGGGTTTGCGAACCCATTTGCGCATGCAAAAACATATTGGGCCATGTACATAGCCCATTTAGCAAGTCGCAATTTTTTTGCGACTCGCTAAATATGTTTTGCGACTCGCTATTTGGAAGGGGCGTTCCCTTCAAAATTGCGAGTCTCAAAACAATGTACTAATGTTTTGCAACCGCAATTGTGGTCGCAAAACACTGCAATTACCACCTACTTCAAGTAGGTGGTAATGCCTGCAAGGGAAGGGGGCCCCAGGGGACCCCTTCCCCTTTGCAAATGCATGCAAAATACTTTTTAAGGGCAGGCAGTGGTCCCAGGGACCACTGCCTGCCCTTAAAAATGAAACGAAACGTTGAATTTCTTTTTTTTTTTTAAATGCATCCCGTTTTCCTTTAAGGAAAACGGGCTGCATTTAAAAAAGAAAAAACTGCTTTATTAAAAAGCAGTCCCAGACATGGTGGTCTGCTGAGCCCAACTGGCTTCCATCCCTGGGAGGGCTGGCATTTACAATGGGCTCGCAAATTGCGAGAGGCTCATTAATGTTAATGAGCCTCGCAATTTGTGACCCCATTGGGAACCGCAAAACAGTGTAAGCACACTGTTGTACATTTCATTTAGCGCCTCGCAATTTGCGACTCGCAATGTGTTGCAAATTGCGAGGCGCTAAATGAAAGGGTCATACATCTGGCCCATACACTTTATAGAACTCGAGTGTCACTAAAGTGGGAAATATGGCTGTTACTCCCTACGAGCACAGATTTTATTTGAACCAGAGTGTTACTAAAGTGGGACTTTCCAGAATTGTTAATTTTTCCCCGGCCTGATCAGCTTAAACAATTTATAAGCACTTCCAGGATTATAATGTGTTTTTATAAGTATTATAAAGTATATTGCTTTTTATAATTTTATTGTTTTTAGGGATATTGTTTTTAAAAGATTGTACTTTTGATGCACTTTTATGGTTTTTCAATCAAAGCCGAATAAAGAATGGGATGGGGTCAGTGAGGCTGCTGACCCCACCCCACTCTGTGATGAAGTGTCACTGATTGACAATCGACCCTGGGTGCTTAAGGGCTTAAAACTGAAGCGCCCAGGTGCGAGGCAATCAGTGACGCTACCCCTCGTCACTGAGGGGAGGGCCTCAGGGACCTTTCCTAAGCTGAGGAGGTCACGCCCACAGGAGCTGTGACTTTCTCAGCCCAGTAAAGTTCAGCTCAGGCAGCCAGGAGCCTGCACATTTAGCGCATGTCTGGCTCCTGGCTGCCTGACCTGAAATGAACAGTGTCTGTCAGGCTGACCTTTGTTTAGCCTGACAGACACTGTTTGTGAGGGGCAAAACGTGGAGGGGCATGTTCAGCCCCAATGGACCAGCTGCTCCTGGAACCAGGACCCGATTTTTAAAAATTCATACCTTTGCGATGCACTTAGCTTTAATAGACATGAGGCAGGTCGATTTTTTAATATAATACTAGAAATGCTTACAAATTGCTGTGATTTACCAATATACCATACTCATAAAAAAATTTGCGTTCATCGCTAACAACAATTGTTTGTAAATGTTACGACCTTGACCACGGTATTCAATGTGTCTTTATCGGACTGTGGCCAAGATATTGATTTGTCCATAAAAGTGGCAGATGGTCAACTGTACTGGAGCTGGAACACTCTTCAGAGTGGGATGCTAGCCTGTGGCACCTGTTCATTAAAATCACAAGGCTTCTTAAAATCTTGTTGTTAATATCAGTGATTTTAGCAAATTTATAAGCAGCACTAGAACAAGCAGAATAGACTTCTCCTAATTGGCTCCAAAAGGGCGGAATGACCTGCTTCTACACTTATGCGCAGTCTCTAAAATTAGTGTATTCCACACAAAGCTGAACACTTGGCTCTTTGACTAGTTTACTTCACGGATCAGCTCTGACTGCTCTTGCACTGGTGACAGGATACCCTCTTGGGTGATAGTGCATTTTACAAAAAAAATTATAACATTACAGAGAACTCTGCACTAACGCTACACGTCTGGGTAAAATGTTTGTCCTGCTTGCCATGTTCATCCGCTGTCGGAACTTAGTATATGTTCAGTTTACTGTATGACATGCATTACAGTCACAGCACTGCACATAACGGTGGACGTGATGTATGCTACGTTCTCACTGACTACCCTGTGTGTTAAAAACTACCGTTCTCTGTAGTTTATGATGTTCTCTTTGAAAACTTAGCCAGTTTTTACTTAGCATGTTTGCCTGTAGATATGCTCATTCAGTTTGAAGAATGTAGGCCTTGGAAGCATACTTGGACACCCCCAACTTGCATCCACAAAGTGGAAAGAGTTGGATTTACCACAGTCAGTTCGCTAAAGACACATGTAAGATATGTCTTCCTGAGCCTCATGTGGCTGTCATGGAGTTATTAGTAAAGGTTCACTAGGCATGTATTCGGATATGTTCTGATTGGAGGCAGTTGATTGACAGATGGTAAAAATTTTGTCAAAATGTTTTTTTCATTTGTGAAGGTTGTGGATGCATCAGCTGTCAACATGTCTGGACATATGTGTTTATATAGGTTTGTTTGTAGTGTGTTTCTCTGCAAGTTGGTTGATGACTGGTTGCGAGGTTGTTTTGATGGCATATGAATGTGATGATTGTGATGACCCCTTTGCATGGTGACGGTATGTTGATGTGAATGGTCTGATCTGTTGGATTGCGCCCGTGGCCGGCGGTTTGAAAGTCTTGTGTTTGGTGCGTGAATGACGTTTTTAATGGACCTTGATGGTGCCTTGAAGCGGCATTATGGCTCACCTTCAGGAGTCTTGGTTTCAATATTCAGATACTTTGATTAGTATTTGTGCTTGAAGCTAGCATTTCTAGAGGTGCTAATACCAACAATTGTAAGTGGTGGATTAACTTAAAAAAATTAGTACCTGATTTATATTTGTGGCGGTAAGGATACCCTATCGCAATGTCAACAGAGTACCCACTGAAGATAATGGTCTGGCCGTACCAATATATATGTGGACAGAGCATAGGTGTAACCATGGGGAAGACTACTCCATCTGTGGCCTGTTTGCACCAGTTCCATGTCTTGAATGAGTAAGGGCCATCTCCGGCTGACCCCTGTGTCTGACCACCTAATTTAGTTGTGCAGACATACAGTCTAGTTTTCACTGCCCGTCACCACCTCGAAAGCCATGGTGGTAAGGCCAGTGATAACTGTCTAATGCCCCTCTTGCCATGGGGGATAACTCCCATGGTGAGAGGGACATTTCTTTTTTTTCCAAAAAGAAAATTCGGCTTCAGGATTTTGTTTTTCAAAAATTACAAAAAGAAATTGATGGACGACTAGGTCATGTTAATGGAGTAGCACATCAAATGTAAAAAGGCCGAAACGGTGGCTCTTGTCAATGTTTTTGAATTGACAGCCAGCTTGGCAGTCATTTCTAAATTTGCAGGTGTAGTAGTCTCAGCATGACAGATGTTAAGTCCTCCGCCAGGACAATATGTGTGTGCACTGGCAGGATGTGTTTAAAGTGACACAATCTGGTGCAGTAAAGAGAAACTGTAGTATTGAACAGTGTCCGCACACTGAGTGCGTGTGCCTCAAGTGAAAATGCTGGAGGTAACATGGTACATGGGCACAAAAATAGTGTAGTGTGCTGTGAATGTATGCTGAGTGCAGAAGTGCCTGCACTGGTACATTACAAGGAGGACCTTGGGTTTCATTTTGGGAAGCCTAGGCCTGCCTGGTGAAAACATGAGGAGTAGAGGAATTTCCTTTAAAGGGAATTGTATACTGCTGCATTCCTGTTAGCTGAGTGGGACAACCACTGGGTCAGGCGGAGCCAGGCTCTCCCTGTTGCCCGTGTGCAGCGTTGTGGAAGTTGGTGACCCCGTATGCCAGGAGGGGCTGCAGTGTGCCAAGAAACTGTTTTGTATCGATTGGGCCATCGCCCGTGTGCGGGAAGTTGCAGCAACTCCATATGCCAGGAGGGGCCGCAGGAACGCAAACCAGAGGCTATCGTGACCCGACCATGAGGTTCATCGGAGTGACCCTGTATGCCAGGAGGGACCTCTTGAAGCGCTGAGGCCGGCGGTCCGGTTCCTTGCCCATGACCCGAATTGCTGCTACAACCAAGACGAGTGAGGCTTTGTATCTGAGGAGGTCCAAGGACAGAAGAGACGCTGTTGGAGTCCCTGATGGAGCAAGGAGACTGCCCCATACCCAAGGAAGGAAGCAAGAAAGACTTGCTGCGTTTGGCTGGAGCCGGAGCAACTCCGATTGTCAGGTCGCTGGTAAGCGCGGGTTAGGAGAGAGAGCTGGTGTCGGAAAGGAGCTACACGTGTAAACGTCTGCAGCCCGTCTTTGCCAATCCAGGCCAGGATCGCACTGCACCGCTGCCAGGGTTTGTACCACCGGAGCGGGTAAGCTGAGAACGTGGCCTACCAGGTCCCGGGGGATATACCGCCTTTGATTTTTGCAACCTTACTTGACCCTAAGGGCTTGATTACGATCTTAGCGGACAGGGTTACTCCATCACAAATGAGATGGATATGTTATGTTATAGGGGTATTTGTAAAGCGCACGGCTACTCCTACGAGTGTCCCGGCGCTTCACAGTAGTTTATTGGGTTCTTGCTCAGCTTCTATTCTGTACACCCCTCCCCACCATCCCCTTCCCTCCCTCACCCATGGTAATTAACCTTCTGCCAAAGAATTGGAAGCAAGGAAAGTTTAAATAAGAAACGCTCACGTTTATTTCAAGAATCCTCATATCATGGCATCCGAATGGCAGTAGAATTGTCATCCTGGAACGTTCGAGGTGAACGTTACGAGGTAAGAATAATAAGAGTCAGAAGGGGAGTGAGGGGAAGGGTAAAAAAAGAGAGATAACATCACAGAAAATAACAATTAAATGAAACACATCTTCTTTTCTCAATTGCAACAAAATTCAAACATCTTGCATAGCTTTCCATGATGGTATCCTAAGTCTAGGACAAATTAACACGTTCAGTCACTGAGTCAAAACCTCCCTGTGAATCTTCCCCATTAATCACATCCCAAGGATCAGAAGTCGGTGTCTGGCTAGGCTGCTCTGTTGTGGGGGAGCTTTCCTCCCTGGGAACAGTTTCTCTAAACGCTTGTAAATTATTATCCTCAGTGTAGAGTGCCACCCGGCCTCTACGTGACGACACTCATGCGCACAGCACCCTTCGCGACCGGGCTCGGTCTGAGGGGATATAATAAAGGGGCCAAGGTGGCACGTCACCTAACGGCCGAATGATAAACTAGTGTGCTGGTGTTTCTGTCAGGAATGCGAGTAGGCCCCCCCTCACCTCAGCAGAATAGTACACTGGCGACGGGGGCGTGTATCCGGACCCTCGCCCGCGACCTCGCCAGAGCCCAGCGCGCAGACCGCCGGACGGTGACAGGGCCGTGAGAGAGAGCGTGAGGCAAGCGGCAGACTGCGGCAGACTTCATTTGAAGTGGGCGGCGCTGCCTCGAACAGGCCGCGCTCCCCGCTGCGAGATCACCAGCGGGTTGCACCGGAGCGGATCGCTGCACAGCTGAAACCCGCACAGCGTGTCGGCAGTGAACAGCCCAGCGGAGGTTACGAGAAGACACCATCACGGCGGCAGTGCTCAGTGCGCCAGAAAGGAGGAGCTGTTCAGCGCAAGGACTGCGTGTGACTAAAAAAAAAAAACAAGTGAGTGATTTTCTGCTGCCAGGAGAGCGCCCCAGATCAGGCGCACAAGACCCACAGCGTAGGCCTAGTAAGCTGACCCCAGCGGTCACGTGCCCAACCCTGCAGCACCTCGCAGGTCAGCGGGTGAAACGCCACGGTCACTGCAAAGCACCAGCATGTGGCCTGGAGGACCGTGGAGGCCGATTTCAGAGGGGGTAGAGGAGCACACCATCAGTGGGGGAGATGCACACTAGGGGTGAGAGACTGTCTTGAGTTCACCCTGTAAACACAACTGCACGAGTGAAGGCGAGGGACAGTGCGCAGAGAGTGAGAGAGGAAAAAAAAAAGGGACTCTCAACAGCATAGGATCCGACTTAACAGCGGGTGCAGGCATCAATAAAGAAGTATCATGGGGGACGACCCAGCAGAACAGGGACCAACGCACACAGCTCCCCATTCGCATGCCTCCGTGACGCCGCTGCCACCGTTTAGCCAGCTAACAGACCCAGCCACAGAGGCACCACGATGGAAACGCTGGGTGGGACGCCTAAATCACTACTTCACCGGAACCCGCGAGAACGATGGGAAAGTGAAGCGCTCGTTGCTCATGCATTTTGGAGGGGAGGAATTATACGACCTGTTTGAGACACTGCCCAATACCGGCGACGCTGATGACTATGAAGCAGCGATTGTAGCTCTAAACAGGTACTTCGATCCCCAGATGAACCCGTATTACGAGCGTTTCAAATTACGACAGGCACGACAAACTGAGGCAGAAACGGTGGACATGTATTATGCCAGACTCCGGAAACTTGCGGTCACGTGCACAGGAATAGACCACAATGACGAAATCAGAGCGCAGCTGATCGCAGGATGCAAGTCCGTTGCCCTGAGGCGCCTCATTTTGCGGCAGCCAGGGATCTCGCTGGATGAGATCTTAATACTGGCTCGATCCCATGAGTTGTCCGACAAGCGCGCCGAAGAAATGGAGGCTGTTCGGATACGGAACACGTCAGCTGCTGCTACGCAGAAACAGGTGCAAGTGAACGAGGAGGCCGTAGAGATCATTCAACGGCGGCCGTTGGGGAATCAAAGACGAGGCACGGGAAACAGGCCCAGCAGCAAGTGTGGGTACTGTGGATTCGACCACAGGGAAAAAGACAGGTGCCCCGCGAGAGGACAGGTGTGTGCGAAATGCGGCAGGGCAAACCACTATGCCAGTGTCTGTCGCGGACGTG
The DNA here is from genome assembly GCA_963921515.1 of Calotriton arnoldi. Taxonomy (NCBI): domain Eukaryota; kingdom Metazoa; phylum Chordata; class Amphibia; order Caudata; family Salamandridae; genus Calotriton; species Calotriton arnoldi. Next base: position 295,326 of record CAWUFW010013347.1, on the reverse strand, counting down.
GAGGAAGAGCACGTGGCGGCGCAACTAGGGGGCGCCAGGGGAGTCTCCGGAATTTCACTTTGGAAGATCAGGAGGAGTCTGACGTTGCAGCCGGTACTACTAGCGCGGCGTACTATGAAGACGAAGATGACATTTTCGTTGTTTCATTCGCTGGCCGATCCGGCAGGAAAGGCCGCCCACCCCCACTGTGTCACATCAATGTCAACGGACACCCTGTACAGGCCCTCATCGACACCGGAGTGTCGGTGAACATAATGGACTCTGAGCAATATGACCGGCTAAGGCCCAAACCACCTCTGGTTCCAAGCAAGGCTAGGATCTTCACGTATGGTGGCACAGAACCCATACCGCTGAGGGGAATGGTGGAGGTAGAAGTCTCGAGCGACTCCCACACAGTGACGACAACATTCCACGTCACAGAAGGGGAAAAGGGCACGCTGCTAAGCTGCCACACGGCGGAGGACCTAGAACTCGTGTTCTTCGCCAAGCAGGTACACGAACACCATGCAGAAGACATGCTGAAAGAATTCCCGCAGCTATTCACAGGACTGGGCAAACTAAAAGACTACCAAGTCAAACTGCACATCGACAAGAGCGTTCAGCCGCGTGCCCTCTGACATCGCCGGATACCGATCCACCTCCGCCTGCTGGTGGAACAAGAATTACAGAGCCTCGAGAACATGGGAGTGATCGAGAAAGTGTCGGGACCCACTCCTGGGTATCCCCGCTGGTGGTGGCGCCAAAGCCAAAACAATTGGGCGCAATTCGCCTATGTGTAGACAGGAGGCTCCCCAACCTGGCTATCCGCAGGGAGCGGCACGTGACCCCGACGATGGACGACATCGTGGCGGATTTGAATGGAGCCCAATGGTTTTCAAAACTTGACCTGAACTCCGGGTATCATCAACTCGAGTTGGCTCCCGAAAGCAGGTACATAACCACATTTTCAACGCACGTGGGTCTGAGAAGATACACACGGCTCAGCTTTGGTGTGTCGTCTGCGGCTGAAGTATTTCAAAACGCAGTCCAAGAAACTCTGTCTGGCCTGGTAGGAGTCATCAATCTCAGTGACGACATCCTGATTTACTCTCAGAGCCTCGAAGAACATCACACTCGGCTGAGAGACACACTGCAAAGGTTAGCGGACTGTGGCCTTACCCTGCACCGGAAGAAATGTGCTTTCTACTAAGGATCCATAGACTTTTTCGGCTATGTCTTCTCCAGAGAAGGGCTTCGAGTGGATCCCAGGAAGGCGGCAGCTATAAGAAACGCACCTGTGCCTCAAAACCCGACTGCCATAAGGAGCTTCCTAGGAATGGCAACTTACTGTGGCCGCTTTCTACCAAACCTCGCCACAATCTCCGAACCTTTGAGGCAGCTAACAAAAACCGGGGCACCATGGGTCTGGACCCCTCGAGAAGAGGCAGCATTTCAAGGCATCAAAAAGGCCCTGCTCGACCAAACGACTATGGCTTATTTCCACCCCAAGCGAAACACAGAAGTGGTTGTCGACGCGAGCCCGGTGGGACTATGCGCAGTACTGTTACAGGAAGACCGACAAGGGTTATACGTGCCAGTAGCATACGCCAGCCGCGCACTCTCGCCAACAGAAACAAGGTATGCACAGATAGAGCGCGAAGCCCTAGCCATCCGCTGGGCATGCCAGCATTTTCATCTTTACCTGTGTGGCCACTCCTTCAAGGTCATAACAGACCACAAGCCCCTCGTACCCCTGTTCAGTGGGTCTAACAGGCTGGCACCTCCGAGGATCGAGCGGTGGGCAGTGCAGTTGCAGGCATACTCCTTCCAACTACTGTATCGCCCGGGGCGGACAACCCCGCTGACTTACTGTCGAGGCATCCACTGCAGGCGGAGGACGGGCAGGCCCAGGATGACAGCCCAAGCATGGAAGCCGTCGTGCAAATGATCGAAGACAGTGCCTGTCCACTGGCCATCACCAAAGAAGAAATGAGCAGTGCTACAGAGTCGGACTCCACCCTCCAACGAGTCAAAGAAGCCCTGACGACAGGAAGATGGCACTGATTCCTGGACGGGGTGGCAGGACTCACCGAGGAAGAGCAGAATGCCAGGAGACAGATATGGCGGGTGAAGCATGAGCTGAGCATCGGAGGATCCGGGTTGGTACTCAGAGGCCAGAGGATTGTGGTCCCAAGGGAGCTGCACCGCCGGCTGGTAACCCTAGCGCACCAAGGGCACCAAGGTGTGGCAAAGACAAAGGCCAGGCTCCGAACCAAAGTGTGGTTCCCGGGGATGGACAGTATGGTCGATGAAGCGGTAACCCCTGCACCATCACGGGAGCGGACCCTGCTCCTGCACCGGTCATCACGGAAGGACCATGTGACACGCCAAGGACCAAGGTAAACATCGATTTTGCCAGCTTCCCGGACGGACGTCACACCCTAGTAGTTATTGACTCATGCACCAAATTTCCTGTGGTCGAGCTCGTGCTAACCACCGCGTTTACGCACATGCAGCCAGCACTCGAGAAGACCTTCGCAATGTTTGGTCTGCCGGAGAAAATGAAGTCCGACAACGGACCGCCCTGTACAGGGTCAGGAGTTTCAAGATTTTCTACAGAAACGGGCCATCTGACATCGCCGGATCACACCGCAGTGGCCTCAAGCCAACGACGAGGTCGAGCGGTTTATGCGGACTTTGAACAGAGCACTACGCATAGGGGTGGACCGGCATCAAGACCTGGAAACTTGTCTCCACCAATTCCTATTCGCCTACCGGCAGACGCCTCACTCAACGACAGGGTGTGCCCCCACAGCCCTCCTTCTCAGGCGGCCGCCCAGGGATATCATCCCCGAAGACCCCAACTGGACACCGCCAGGCTTTGACCCGGAACGAGCTCAACAGAAGCGCCAACAGACCAACGACAAAGCCACCCTCAGCCGCGGAGCCAAGGTACCCTCAATCCGAGTCGGAGCACGAGTGGTTCTAAAGAATCGCCACCCTGGCTGGAAGTTTCGCACCCCTACGAACCTGAGGAGTGGGTCGTCGTCCAGATCAACGGAACCATGGTCACCGCGCAGCGCGGAAGGCACATTGTGGTGAGGAACATCTCGTGGTTCAAGGAGATCTCTGACAGCACACAGCCAGACCAGGCGGCACCCGGGGCAGAAGAAGATCTGCCTGACTTCTCTGCAACAACTGTCCCCAATGGCCGAGAGAGTCCAGTGCCGGTACCTGGAAAAGGGTCAGATGAAGACCAGGGGGCAAGCCAGTCCAGTCCAGCGAGGGGTACTGATGCAGGGGGTCGTCGAAGTAGCGCTCCCTCGAGCCCCGAGGAAATGCCATCTCGCGGCCAACGATATCAGTTGAGGCCTAACCCTGCACCCAGCCAGAAGCTGAGGGACTATGCGTGCCAAGTAGCGATGCCGGCAGGAGAACGCCAGGTGGACCGGCCAGAGACTTTGTGAGCATGTGGCACCTCCACTGCAAGCTATCTTTTCTCACTCTTGTCTTTCCCTTCTCTTTATCTCCACTCTCTTTCACCTTTAATTGATAGATTAGCTATGGCTAAAGGAAAGGAGGGATGTAGAGTGCCACCCGGCCTCTACGTGACGACACTCACGCGCACAGCACCCCTCGCGACCGGGCTCGGTCCGAGGGGATATAATAAAGGGGCCAAGGTGGCACGTCACCTAACGGCTGAATGATAAACTAGTGTGCTGGTGTTTCTGTCAGGAATGCGAGTAGGCACCCCCTCACCTCAGCAGAATAGTACACTCAGAACACCTGGTACAATCATCACTGACGTCATCGCACATGTCAAGATGGATAAGTGTATGTCCAATGATAAACTTTAACACTCTTTTAATACTCCAACAGTTTCCATTCTGAGTTATGACACTTTCCTTGTTAAGTTGTACAGCTTTGACAGGCTCAGAACATTCCCTTTTCCCTTTCTCAACATGCCTAGGGATACAAATCCGACCACATCACAAATGTCAACAACTTCTTCAGTTTACCATGGCAGGCCTTTGACTCTACTTGGTGGTGATGGGCCTTGATACGCGCTTTGTTAGATAGGTCCGTTTAAGCTGCTCCAGCACCTAGAGAAAGTGTTGGCACAAGAAGTGTATGGTCTGTTTGCAGAGTGAACCTTATACCCCAGATAAAATGGCAGATATGTTCCATGGGCAGTAACTCCCTCGCCGCTCAGCATCTGTCAAGGTCTCGGATGCAGAGGCAACAGTTCATGTGCTGTTGCCAGTAACTTGTGCTAGCCTGTATGCACAGGCATTTACAGAGAAGATGCAATGGTTTCCATTGGAGAATCATTGTAATGTAGGGGAATTCATTATCTGACTCTAAACGAAGTAAAAGGCCTCTTGCTGTTCTCTTCGCCATATACATTGTGCATCCTTCTTCAACAGTTTATATGAGGGCTCCATTTGAAAGGCAAAGCTCTTTACAACTTCCCTGTATTACTCGCAGATCTCTGCAAATGATCTCAGCTTATCATCAGGAGCTGGATCCAAGTGAATAGCATTCATCAGGGACTCCTTCGGGGTTACCCCATTGGTGCATATGGTATGTTCAAGATAATCCACTTGAGCACAGAATACATTGCACTTGTCTGCACTTAACACCAGGCCTCCTTTTCACAGTCTAGTGCAGACTTCTTTCAGGATTTTGTCATGCTCTTCAATATCACTCAAAAATAACAAAACATCCGACTGAAAGCATTTCATGTCAGTTTCCATGTCTTTGACCACGTGGAGCATCCCTCTCTGAAGCACGAATGCGCTGAGTCAAGTCTAAAAGGTATCCTTTTGAATTGGAGGACTACAAAAGTGTCACCAATGGAGTGAGTGGTCTTGATTGAAGCTTTCACCAGTTCAACCTGATGATAAGCACTGCACAAGTCTTGGGTAGAAAAGACTGTTGTTACAACCAACATTGACAACAAATCATTCATTTTAGGAAGAGGAGAATTATCCACTATGATGTTGATTTGAGAGCTCAGAGATCTACCCCATTCTCAATTCACCATTGTATATCCCCTGTTCTGACGAAGAAAAACAAACAGACCACTCTGTTTCCTCAATTATTTCCTCCTTCTGTAATTTCTCTTACAATGCTTGCAGGTCTTTACGTACATTGAAAGGAACATTCCTGGGTTTTTCCGTTTCACTGGATTGTCATCTTTTCTGAGTTTGATCAGATTGGCAAACCCGTGGAGGGAATTTGACAATTCTTTTGTTGAATACCCCCGGGAAGGAACAAATGATTTTAGCTCAATATTCTTTTTCTGTGATAACCATTACTGGCTCCAGGGCACAAGGAGTAAAGGTCATCTTCAGGAGTCTCTGATCCCTCCATCCTAGAATGCAAACACCTCTTTCTGACACATAGAACTTCACTTTCCGGGGCATATGTACAAGGAAGTGGAGGAGTGAGGCGTTAGCCGTCATGGCTTAACGCCTCACTCCGCCACTTCTGAAACACAAGGCTGCACCATATTTACAACGTTATGGTGCAGCCTTGCATTTCCCCCTGCTCTGGCGCTACACTTAGTAGTGTAGCGCCAATGCAGGCACCCTTGCACCAGAGTGCAAGGGTGTCTGCGTGCAGGGGAGGATTGTTTATGTGTAGGAAGGTGTTCCTTTCTGCACATAAACAATCCTGAAATGCCATTTTGTCACTTCTATGTGTGCTGCTTAATGCAGCACAAATGAAGTTACAAAATGTCATTTTTTTAAAGGATTGTTTATGTGCAGGAAGGGTCAACTTCCTACACAGAAACAATCCAAGGCGTTTTGCTTTTTCCATGTGTGCTGCCGGAAAAAGCAAAAACGAGGAGAAATAAAGCATTTCTCCTCGTTTTGCCAACTTAAGACCAGGCTTTTCCTGGTCTTAATTTTGGCACTGCCTCCTATTTACACTGTCCTTGTAAATAGGGGGATGCGTCAAAAACAATGGGTGTTGCGGTGGAACGCCCATTGCAGCACCCACTGCCCACCCCTTTCACGCTAAGCATGGCATGAAAGGGGGCCTTATTTACAAGGAAGCATTAAGCCATGTTAAATGGCTTAACGCTGCCTTGTAAATAAGGCGAGGCCCCTATCGCCACCACAACGTCACTGAAAGTGACGTTGTGATGGCGATAGGGGCTTGTGCATATGCTCCCCAGTGTTCTCTCTTTGAAGTTTACTTCTATCATAAAATAACCAAGGAATCGGATCTTGTTCCCATCATACTTCACTGTCCTTACACCTGGATCAGAAAGTATGGAAACTTTTAATGAGAACAATGACTGAAACGTTTGATTAGGAATGATGGAGAACCAGAAACTTCCAACATGGTTAATCAGTGCTTAATTTGTAAATAAAGAAGTGCCAGGGCCAAAGGTGCTGCTCGGGGGCTACTTTAGGTTGCACTACCAACTGGAACTGCCATCACTGCCACATGCCAGTATAAACGCTCCCTACTAAACATAATACACTTATAAATGTGATAATCTGAGCATTTCCAGGCCACCCAAAGCATTAAGACTGTCCTGGATGCTGTTGAGGTATTTTTTAAACGTGTATTTCAATGTTAATCTGATGTTCTCCAGACAGAAAGAGACAGACAGGATCACCAGGCTGTAGACTGTCATGAGTAAGTGCCAGTGTTAACAATTAAGTACCAGTGCCGAGCACTGGCAAACACTGGCACAAATTAAGCATTGTGGTTAATACCTTGTCAAAATGTTTAGTGTGCACTTAGCAGGAACAGGAAGTTTAACCTTTTGAATATCATCAGAGTCCTGTACCATCAACACCATTTTTCTGTAAACATCTTGATTTTCGACAACTTTCTCAATTTCTGAGGATGTTTCTTCTGAAATTTGAGCTAATTTAGGCCCTTATTTATGAGTGTTTGCGCCCCTGTTGCGTCACTTTTTTGTGATGCTGTGGTGGCGTAAACAATGCACCACACTGCGCCCTATTTACAAAGTGACACATCTAGGCAGATCTGTCACTTTGTAAAACCCTGGGCTACATTATACCTACGCCAGGTATAATGTATGCCGGGTGGGCGTTCCCATGTAAAAATGACTTGTAGAAGTGACACAGTGAAATATATGAGATTCCACTGCACCACTCCTACAACTTGACTCCGTCACAATCCTTACACCTGCTTCAAGCATGCGTAAGGAGTGACGCAGGGCCGGTGTAACAACACATTGCTTGAGTTGCGTCAGTTTACTGCACACTCCAGAAATGTGTCATTACTGTACCAGATATGTCAGGATTGCTGATGTATCTGTGCAATCCTTGCGACATGGAGCGCCGTAGTGTAAATTCCGTTGCTTCCATGGTGTCGCAAGCATTGGCACAATGAAAAGTGTTGCATCACTGTTTTTCCCAGCGATGCGACACTTCCATAAATGAGGCCCTTAGTTTTAAGATTCTATTGCCTTCCCGGCTCATTCTCGCAAAGTGTCCTTGGTATTTGCAAATACTACATTCCTTGTTATGAGCCTGGCGTTTGTAATTATTGCTTCTAATTATGGATCTCCCATTACCCAGAGGTGTTCTTTAATTTGCTTATAGTTTATGTTGACCATCATTTCGTCAGCTGCGTTACCCAAACTGCACTCCTCAAAAGCATCATAGTCTTGATGATCCTCTGGGGCCTCAATCTTGGGAAGAGACCTATAAATCTCTTGCCCTTCTCACACACGAGTGTAAAAGAATGCTCTTCCTTCTTTCTATTCACATTTTGTCAGCAACTATGATCTACATGTATGTTAAAAATTCTTCCTTCCATTTTTTACCACTCTTGGGGGGGGGGGTTACCTTTATTCTGCAGAAATTTCTGAGGTGGGTCAAACTGCATGTTTGAAGGAAAGGTTGTGGAAATAAAACCAAGATGAGTTTTTAGCGAAGAAGCACTTGTAACATCCACAGTCACTGAGGCAAAGAATAGTAAAGAATGATCACAAGAGTAAATTAGGAAGAATTTCCAGTTGCAACAAAAAGCCCACCACAGATAGTAGTATACTGAGGTGAAGAAAATGCCAAAACGTTTTTTGAAGATGGCTTGTTTAATAGCTGGAACGTATATTTCCCATTAGGTAGAATGGAAAAACATAACGGCCACTAGGTTCCAAAACCTGGCTTGGAGCGCCCTGGCGCAGATACTGCTAGCCCCTGTCAGAGAGGCAGTACGCAAAGGCGTGGCTGACCTTGAACAACAAATGTAGTATAAAGAACCCCTGGGTCCAATGTATTGGGATGCGGGACAAGGGAAACATAAATAATATACACAACTACCCACCAGCCCTACATTTCCTTCAACATGTTGAAAGAACACAATAGTAAGTAGTCCAATGACTAGTGCAGCGCCAAAGAATATAGACTAGTGAATATGCTGTCTCATCAACACACTTTATTCCACCAGTAAAAAACTCGCCTTGTAGCTATCCTTCCAATACAGTATAAATAATTCATCAAAATTGCAATATACATAATTATTCACAAATACATTTTTAGAAATGTGAATGCACAATAATACAGCCACCCTACCTCACAAACAAAATAAGAGCATTAAAAACCAACCATTCATCCAAAGTGGGCCGCAGGCACACAAACTCTGATAGCGACAGTCAGTCCCCATTCTCGTGGCCAAAAAGTGTTGCAAAGAATCTGAGGCAAGGTAAGATTGGCGAAGAAACACTCATGTTTATTTTAGCAGTTCACATACCATGGAGGTCAACATCAGAATGCAAGTATAACTGTCAACTTGGAATGTTCAAGGTGAACGTTCCAAGGCGAGAACAATAAGAGGCACAAAGGAGACGGATGGAAGGGAAGAGGAGATACCATCACTGCAAACAACAATTAAATGTGACACAAGCTAGAAAGAAAGAACAGTTGTCCAAGAGGTAGATGCTTGGCAGACCTGATAACTCAAGCTCTCTATGGCGAGCATGATGCTGGTGGCAGTAAGCTCTGGGTCGAGAATCGTTTAGAGACCAATTCAGTGGGAGGGAATCGTAGCAACCAGTGCAGTCTGCATACACCCTTCTGCAGTTTCTGAAGAGAAGAGTTTAGAGGCTTGGTGATGTGATCTGGCAGGCTAGAGACTTGTTGCTTTGCTGGGCTGGGCAACCGCTTTCCCAGATTCTGCATTTTCGGCATCATTTTCGCCTACAGGAGCCATTGAATGCTGAAAGAAAAACAGAGAGATTTTCAAGTGGTGATCACTAAACTGCCATTGAAACTTGGCAGTCAGCATGTTTTGTACAGTGTATCAGTGCCTCGATATTCTGCAGGTTATGAAAAAGACTATTGATCCTGCAGCTGACTATATGTTATATGTGACTTCAATGGGAACATTTGTTCCTAACCGCATCAGAATTGGGCCCTCAGTCGGGAAGACACGTTCCCGATCCGATTTGGAAGGAGCAAATGCCGTTAGGAGGCCTTCCTAACCGCATCAGAATCAGGCCCTCGGTCGGGAAGCTTTTCCAACCCGCATCAGAATCGGGCCCTTAGGGGCCCATTACGATACCCGGCGTAAATAAATCCGCCAGGCATGGAATGGCAAAAATCCGCCCGCACACACCGCCTGAACACCGACCACGCCATTATGAGTACACAAACCGAAAACCGCCATCGGCGGAAAAATCACACAAAATACCGCCCGCCATCGTCCGAGTCGGAGTCAAACCGCCCGCCACGGACGGAAACACGCACGACAACACAAAACCGCCCGCCCACACGGCCGACACACCGCACGTGAAATTACGATCGCACCGCCATGAGCGCGGAAAACAACAAATATACCGCCCGCCAGCGCAAACAACGCCGATGAGAATCGACACGGCAGAAGCCATGGCGCCAACGTACCTGCACAGAAACCATCCGCACACAAAACCAATAGCACACAACATGGCCAACAAGTCCACACAGCAAGGCACACACAAATACACAAGCACAGTACACATCCCGAAAACACCCCCCGGACAAACAAAAAATACAAAGGCCAGAACCCCAGACACAACACACCTGAAAACAACAGACCATGAGGACACACCCACATAGGTGAGTACAAAAGCAGCACTCCCACAGACCACAACCCCTTGCTACATTGCAAACCAGAGAGGAGAGGAGAGAACACAGTGACACAGCAAGGACAGCAGCACACCACAGAAACGCACACATCACAACCACCACCACCACCACCAAACACCGGCACCACAAACCCCTGCACATTACACAACACACACCGCACCAGCACCACAAACACCATGGCACCACAAAGGATGCCCAAGTTCACGCCCATGGAGCTGACGGTCATGGTCGACGAGATCATCAAGGTGTACCCACAAATCTATGGGAACATGGTCCAGCACACACCACTAGCCACCAGAAACAGAATGTGGAACCGGATCGTAGACCAGGTCAATGCAGTCGGGACCCTGCCCAGAAACAGAGTCGAGATAAACAAACGTTGGAATGACGTAAAGAGCCTGGTCAAGAAGAAGGAGGGCAAAAACAGAGAGCTGGCTGCCGTCACTGGCGGAGGGAATCCCGCGCTCTTTAAGACCTTCAAAGCGTGGGAGGAGAAGGTGCGAGTCGTAATCCATCCGGAGATCCTCGCCGGATTAGCAGGGGGAGTGGAGGCTGGTAAGTACAAACTAATGTATACCAGCACACCGCTATGTACTCACATGCGCAACTACCATGCCACAGCTCCCAGGGACAAACACCCCCATGTCCAGCACACAATACACAACACATCACACACACATGCAACAGACACTACCACACACAGCCCAAACCGAACAACTGTAAGATGCGAGGGGACATGTGTACACTAAGCCAGCCACGTAACCACCAACAGGTCCCCAAATATGCCAGAAGCGCCACAACGAGCACCCACCACACCCATGTGTCCGCCACAGCTGCACTAACCGACAAGTAACAGGTAAGTGGCAGGAACACAAAGTGCAGTGGGTGGGACGGTGGACAGCCCAAGTACAACACACACCAGGCCCCAGTCCCACAGCACAGCAAGGAGGAGCATCCCCCACACCCCACAGCCACGTGTCAGCCACCGCAGTGCACAACGACAGCCGAAAGGCAGACATCACGGTCCACAGCAATCGGTGTCAGTGGGTGTACAGCCACCCCCACGACCCACTACACCCCCCCCCCCCCACAGAACTGCAACATGGAGCACCCCCTGCTTAGAGCCATGTGGCATCCAGTACAGTGCACGCACGAACAACTTGCAGGTGGGAAACTGGACAGGGCTGGATTACTGGAGGCATGAGGGCCATAACACCACCAACACATGGGACATGTCACGTAGCAGACGAACACGCAGCACCGCCCACCGTCACGAACAAGTGAACAATGTGCACACGGACATGAACAACAGACTCACACCCCACATGACCCATCACAGACATAGCAACACCCAAGGAGCCACGTCTGCATGCACAAGCCACACTGAATATAGTCCCACACGGCAGCCACTGTGCAACTCATCACACACAACCGAAACACCATTGAAGTCCTGTCCATGTAGCCCCCACTGCCTGTCAACCCCACACCCCACAACTACGCCTATGTAAGACAAACAACACTAGACGCAACAGAGCGGAACAACAGAAATGCACACGAACACCACTGAACCCATCAAACTCACAGACACACCATGCACATACAACATACCATCCATCCCATCCGTCAGCCCCAGTCTCATGAAAGGCATGTCATCCGCACAGCTGCCACACATACAGCAGTCACGCTAAGACACATGCCCATGACCAACCATGTGCCAGAAGTCAATTAAGCGCACGACACACTGTGAGCAACAACACACAACATGGGCCACACCCCCCCGAGCACTGCAGTGATGCACATGGCACAGGGCAGCACGCACACCAAGGAGATGGGACAACTGCAATACGTTGGCTGGCACACAACTATCACTCACTCATAACGATGCGTCCAATGCCATGTCCAGTAACCACAACAGACAGCAAATATGCAGGGCATGTCAGGCATGCACACACCTCAGACCATGCACTGTCATGCTGCCACAACACATGTCACGTTCGGCACCCATGGCTCACAGCATGTACCCCAAAAGCATATCCCCTCCCAAATGCGAATCTGGGGCATGGCCCCCATGTTGCCATATGCGTTCCTAAGCGTTCCATTTGAACCCCAAAAGCATATCCCCTCCCAAATGCGAATCTGGGGCATGGCCCCCATGTTGCCATATGCGTTCCTAAGCGTTCCATTTGAACCCCAAAAGCATATCCCCTCCCAAATGCGAATCTGGGGCATGGCCCCCATGTTGCCATATGCGTTCCTAAGCGTTCCATTTGAACCCCAAAAGCATATCCCCTCCCAAATGCGAATCTGGGGCATGGCCCCCATGTTGCCATATGCGTTCCTAAGCGTTCCATATGAACTCCAAAAGCAAAGTACAAACCAGACCCAGGATGGGCCAGGAGCCCGCATACACCAGAGTCACAATGAGTAGGGGCACAGCAACACACCCATCGGCATGGCCAATCCGTCCCATGCCACATGTGCACAGCACACAGTCCCATTGCCTAGCACACACAACTACAGATGCCACAGCCACACACTCGCCTCCGGGAAACCCATGTACGAGATTGCACGAACTGCCAATGTCAGACGACTAATACATACTTCGCCAGGTGCAACACAATAACAAATCTCATTCTCTCCACAGGTGACGAACTGCCGGATGCTGGGGATGGAGACAGCAGCCAGCACAGCCAGCCCACAAGCCCCCAACGAGGACACACGGATCTGGAGGATCTGTCCTCCTCTTCGGACACGGACCACCAAGCTGGCCCATCTGGCGTGGCAGGGCCCAGCCGCTCCCCAGGACCCCTCCTACCCACCAACCCATCATCCAGGGATGCTGAACAGTCCCAGTCCCCTGCTGCCACTGTCGTTGCGGCCACACCCACGGTCATTGCGGCCACTACCACTGCCGCAACCGCCACCATCGCCGCACCGACCACCACCGCCTCCACCACCACCACGTCTTCGCTGGCACCAGCCCCAGCGCAGGTGGTGGCCCGGCCGACTGGATCCACCCTGGGAGCCACAGCGAGGACCGTGGTGTGCAATGTGGCTAGTGGGCAGGGCCGGTGGCAGCAGGACTGGTAGGAGGAGCAGGGTCAGGGAAACGCCAGCCTCCCCTGGGAGCCATGCCCTGCCTCAAATGGCCAGAGTCCTTGGGGCCTATGAAGAGGCCCAAGGACAATGGGCCAGGTCTGCTACTGACACGCGAGAGGTGCTGGGGGTGCTGAGGTCCATGGACGCCCATATGGGCCAATTCGTGTCCCGTATGGACCAACTCGTGGACCTCATGGGCCAGCTGGTGGTGGCGGTGGGGTCACAGGCAAGGCCAGCAACACCACCTCCGCCACCACCTGCTAGGGCGCAGGCTCGGGCAGCAGTGTCCACTTCCCCTGCGTCCACAGCCAGTGAGCACACCTCACCCACCACCAGCAGGTCGCCACCACACACCCCCTCCCAAACGTGGAAGGGGCCGTCCGAAGAGGAAACAGATCTCCCGGGAGGACTTCGCACGCTCCAGTCGCAAGTGAGGCAGCCAGCCAGCCTTCCGCCAGCCTTCCTTGACCAGCCACTGCATTGACTTGCTCTACGATCCCACTCCACACAGCCAGCTGGATGGCATGTGTGTGTTGGACTATGGACATAGAACCAGTGGGTACACCCTGATCATCACGCAGCCATGACCGACAGCTCATTGTCACTGCACGCACCACTTTTGTCATCACCTTACACACAATCACATGTCACAGTTTGTAATAAATGCACCTTTTTCACTAACTGCTGTTTGTGCCCTGTGTTTTATTTGTACGGAATACAACGGCCACCTTGGGCGGAAAGGCACCTGATGCGTGGCATGGCAATGGAATCCGGAGGGCCTGTAGGGACCTAGGGGTGGGAGACAGAACAGGAGCACATTCAATGAGTGTGTCACACACCCATCACACAGTACATGTCAACAACTACAAGCAATGTACACACATCGCACAGAGCAATAGGGCACAATGCCACAGTCACCAACAGTGGCATACTACCCTGGCCATGGAGCGTTGACACACTGCACGCAGTGAACATACGGCCACCCTGACACAGCACACACACACCTGCACAGATACAGACACATCATCCGTCGTACATGGACACTCACCGTCAAGTGAAGTAGCGGGCGATGAGCTGCTGGCGCACATTCCCAGCTTCCTCCTCTCCGCTGTCCACCTCACTCGAGCTGTCCTGGTCTGCGGGCTGGGGCCCTGGTTGATCTCCGTCATCCACAATGAGGGGGATCTGCTTCCGAATGGCCAGATTGTGCAGCATGCAGCACGCCACCACTATCTGGCACACCTTCTGTGGGGAGTACGCCAGTGCACCTCGGTGCGGTCCAGGCACCTGAACCTGGACTTGAGGAGGCCAAAGGTACGCTCGACCACACGTCTGGTCCTCCCATGTGCCTCATTGTATCGATCGTCTGCTGGGGTGCGAGGATTCCTCAATGGACTGAGCAGCCATGCCCCATTCGGATACGCAGAGTCACCTGGGTGTGAGGGACACAGAGAACCGTTGCAATTCCAACTGGACAGGGGACAGCATCGCACAACCAGCACGCTACACCACTCCACATACTCACCAACAATACAGGCACGATCCTGTTGCAGATTGGCCATCAGTCGTGGCAAGATGCTGTTGCGCATTATGTGTGCGTCATGGGCCGAGCCTGGAAACTTGGCACACACGTGGGTGATCACCATGTCCGCAAGGCACACCACTTGCACATTCAGGGAGTGCGTGTGCTTCCTGTTGCGGTACAGGTGCTCAGTGGCCTGTGGTGGAACAAGGCCAACATGAGTGCAGTCAATGGCTCCCACGACGTGTGGGATTCTGCCAAGGGCATAGAATGCACCCTTCACTGCCGCCAATTCACGAGCCCTGGGGAATCTGATGTACCTGTTCCGGTACAGCATCATGGCTGCCAGTACATCCCTCAGCACCTTGCTGAACATGGGCTGGGACATCCCTCCTCCACTGCCCACTGTGTGCTGGAATGACCCAGTGGCGAAGAAATGCATGGCGGCCATCACCTTAGCCGTGGGGGTGACAGCAGTCGGATACACCCTGCGGGGACGGAGATGGGGCTCTAACATGGCACACAGTCGATGCAGAGTTGGCCTGTCCAGCCGAAACTTCCTGATTACCTCTGTATCGTCCATGTCCGCCAGCAATTGGTATGGGCGGTCAATGTTCGGTCTCCGCCTGGGTTAAATGGCAGAGGACACATGTCAAAGCAACACGGCACATAGCAATTTCGCATACACATCACTGACATGACTGAGCAAGCACATGAGCCACAGCCCAGCTGTCAAGCTGGGACGGCACGGCCACAATACACTTACACAGGTCTCCCAACAATGGCAATGGCAAGTGAGACATACCACTGCCATGTGCATGCACATGGGGATCTAGGCCCCAATGACTTGCGGGGCGTGCTGATGGGGACTGACTGCATATTCGTCAAGCGGCAACGCCACGGCAACATGAGTGTCTGCTGAGCATGGAACTGCTTCCGAGGCTGGATGAGTATGGCACACGACGACGACGATGTGGGCACGGGCTGAGCGGCCAATACAAGTGGGACCTGTGGCACGAGGGGATATGAGACAGTAGTAGGTGTCAGCACTGCACCCTATGTACAGCACTGTACGGATCACAGCTCCCGAAACATTGACTGGTGTCCACATTGACAGCCCCATGCCAAGACGGCTGTGTGCTTGCAGTCACACGTCACAGGTGAGAGGTTACATTGCACGTGCCAGGTGGCAGACGTACATAGTGGGAGCTGGCATGTGTGTGCATGTGTCTCCTGTTCAGGATCCACCAGATGGGCGCTGACTCTGTACTGACCATTGGACACAGCATGTTCCGTGGAAGGCTTGTGTGTGTGGGATGGTGGCACTGGATGTGCCTCCGTTGGGTGGGGGGCCATGCACAGGGCGGGTACGTCGATGATTGCGCATTGTTGGTCACGGTGGGTGCACCAACTAAGATGTGTTGCCCTGTGTTCAATTCCTATGTCCGCATGATGATGGACTGTGGATGTGGGCAGACTACACATTGGTCGATGTGCTGTCTATATGCATGTGCCTTCACACCAGGCACAGCTGCCCCTGCACATGTGACCCCTGCTGGACTCGCTGCTGGGTCTGTGGAGCTGATGCACCTTCTGCGCGTGGGGCGGGCAGCTCTCCTCACTTCCCTCATTGCGCATGTCATGTCTTTGCCGCAGGTGACATGGATCATGGAGGGCCCACATGTACGCGTGGGTAGGCTACACATGATTGTTCACTGGTCGCCACCCCCAGTCAGTGTTTCGAATGGGAAGGTTGTCGTGCTGGTGGTATGTTCGATGTGGCGGATGGGCGGGCCTAGGTGCGGGCTTACATTCCGGACATGGGGGGTAGTTGGATTGGCGACTAGTTGCAGTACACACGGGACACGTCTCTTCCTTTCCACATCTGGATCATCCCTTGTACTAACTGACAGTGATACAGTCATCTTCGCCCCAGCCCTCATGTCCTCCCCTCGCCTCCCCAATATGCATGCTCACCTGCGAGGCTAGCGCTTGCACAGGCAGCCCCAAGCTCGCACCAGAGAGGGCAAGGAGTGTATGTGTGGGTCCAGGGTATGATGTGTGGCGGGACGCCGTCCACCTGCGTGGTGCCCCAAATGGAGACCCGGCCTGCATGGACTATGCATCACAGTCTTCGCCTTCCGGATCCGCCACCTGCGACACCCAGTGGCTGTGGCTGCCCTTGCGGCCAGGCCGCGTCCGTCTGTGGCTGATGGCCCACACATTCACTCTTTGGCCTCTCTGGGGAGGGCTCGGGGGTGGTGGCGCACGCGCTTGCACTTAGTCGCAATGGCATGTGGCGTGGTTGGTATGATGGGCAATGGATGGGATGGTGCGAGCCACCTCCCGTGACGTCAGTGCTGCTCGTGCTGTGGTGCGTCCCCCCTACACTTCCTTTTGACTTGTGCCATGCTAGACGTTGAGGTTCTATTGCCTGCGTGATATGACCAGGAGGAGCGCGAGGAGACCTCTCACACACCATGCTCCACTGCCATCCCGTGCCCTGTATCGCCTGTGCGGATTGACTATGTTGGGGTTACACCTGGTCGACTGGGGCTGTGTGTGCCTTGTCAAGGGGCATGGCGGGCGCACAACAGGATCCAGCTTGTCCACAGAGGGTGGGCTGAGGTGCGCCTGGTACCGCTTTGTACGTGTGCCCGGCTGCTGTGCACACACGTGTTCACTCCCCCGACAGGTGTCCTCTCACAATGCCCAGGGAAGCGGTGGTGTACTGTTCATGACCCCTCCCAACACGGCGTGCTCCAACTTGGCATGTGCGCATCTACCCGTCGCACCCACCCACCTGAGCACTGCGTCCATACGACTTCACACGACACATGTGTGTCTTCCACAGTAGTGCTACTCATTTGCGTTGACATCCAATACCAGTGGACTACATGGTCATGTCACGACTGCCGTGTACTTCACATACTCTCATCCTCTCTCATTCGTACTTGTGAAATGAGTCAGCGGAGACAGTTTTGGTTTCAAACATTATATTGAGTCTTCTGTCCTCTGTGATGCAGTATAGTGGACACTACTGGCAGCGGAATACATGTTGAGGATATACTGAGCATGATTACAAATGGGATAGGGTGTGGGGTTACATCTGCTTGGCCAAGGCTGTGCTAATGTACATTTACGTATAGCTGCGGAGCTGCGGACTTTGACACAGATGGTATACATGTAGCCTACCAGACCGCTCGGCATCATGGGCACAGTCCATCTCAGTTCCATGTGACAGGTTTGCTGCGGTTGTTCCTCATGCACGCGTGCATGTGAGATGACATCAGGGCATGTGCTTGCGTGCATGCAGCGGCGTGCCACTTGTTGTTGCACTGTGGTGGTTACTGGACATGTCACAGTCACTGGGGTCGTGTTGTTGTTGTATGCACTTGTCGTCCATGCAAAGGTCCTGGTATGGGATTCCCGGGGCGGGGGTGGAGGGGTGCAGCACCCACAGACTCCAGGCGACCTATTCATGTCCACTGAGCGGTGTGTGTGTCCATGTGCGCTGGATCCATGTCGTGTCCTGGTTGTTCGTGCAGTTCCGTCCATGTGGGTGCGATGCACAGAGCCCATGCCACTGCCTCCCACGATGCATGCGGTGTTCCTGGATGTGATGGGGAACAGTGTGCATGTCCCGGTCATATCCGATGTCATGGCGATGTCGTTGATGGTGTGGTTACAGTTGCCGGTCGTTTGGTATGGCTGTTGTGGTGGTGACTGGCCAGTCCGTGCGGAAGCTGAGCATGGGTGCGGGGTTGGACTTCATAGGTCACTCGGGAACCTGCGTTGTGGTCCGACGTATTTACAGGTTGTCAGGTATGCGATGCCGTCCAGCAGGGCTTCCATGTCATTGGTGGTGTACATGTTTGCCAGCCAATGAAGCGGATGGTGGCTGTCAAGGTGTTGTTCGTAGGTTGTCCCTTGGAGGACCATGATGGGGCATGCTGGGTGACATTCGATGTAGCTGTTCTCGATGATCCGTCGTGTGGAGGCACAGTGGTTCCATTTCAGTGCGCGTGCGATGTTGGCCACATACGCCATGCCCCCATAGGCAGAGCAGGCCCTGTCGTGTGCGTCCAGAGGGAGGAGTAGTGGTAGCAGGTCCGCCTTCAGACATGCCGGGTTGGAGAGGCATATCTCGACGGGATGCTGGTAGGGACACCTCCGACAGTAGAAGACGGGCATGACGCAGCTGAACAATGTGATGCGGTAAGTCAGTCGGTAACTTACGTTCAGCAGGGACAGGAGATCGCATCCCAATGTATGTATCGTGTTGGTTTGGTACAGCTTGAGCTGTTCGGCGTAGTTGGGTAGGTGTGTTGCGGTTGCCATTTCGCAGCGGTTCGTAGAGGTGCCGTGCTCCGGCTGTGTGTGCAGTCTGCAATGTGCACGCTCCGGGGTTGCTGTGAGCTCTGTGTAGTCGTGGGGAGACAGGACTTGTGTTCTGTTGGCTTGTTTGGAGGACACGGGCCCTCTTCCCACATGCTTCTCAGACAGTTCAAGGTCAGTGCTGTGTGACTCCTTCCAATTAACTTGCATGTGGCCGACATGGGGGAGTGTTTTCTTCTTTCTTCCCCGTCCGTTGTGTGCTTCTGTGATATGCGCTATCTGCCCTGTGGTCGGTCTCCTCGGCATGCCTGTGTTGGTCTATTCTTGGACAATGGCTGTATTCACCGGCTTCTGTCGTAGGGCTGTGGTTTCGGTGTTGGAATGGAAGGTCATTCAGTGCTGTCTGCTCTCCCTTGTGTGGGCGGCAGGCTGCCTTTCCGCTCTGCGTTGGGCCTTGTGTGTGGATGTTATTCTTGGGCCACCTGTTGTCGGTCCCCGGGCTCTTTGGTGTTCCGTTTCATGTGTCTTGTTCATATGTGCAGGGTGGTATGGGTTTTTCAGTGTGGTACTGGCGTTCCTCTTCCCGAAGGGGCCCTGCTTCTCCTAGTTGGTGTTGCCGCCGCTGTGTGCTACGCCATGTTTGTTACACTGGGGTGTTTCCTGCAGTTGCGTGTCTTCACTGACATGTGTGCGTCGGTTGTGTGGCGTTGGGTGTTGTCCGTGAATTGGGCGTTGGGGACATGTCTGTGGCCGGCCTGTCACGTGTCATGTGCGTTCGGGGTGGGGCTGATGTGTGTGCTGCTTGGTTGTGTCCCTGTGTCTGTGTGCGACGCATGCATGGCGCTGCGGTTGGCCTCTGCGTTGTGCGCATGTGTGGCGGCGTCATCGGCGCTTTGGGGCCGTGACGGGGTGGTTGGTTCCTAGTCCCAGGTGGTGTGTACACATGTGTTCCGCGATGTTAGGATTTGGCCTGTGTGTCATATGTGGATGCAATGGTGGATGTGTAGTGTGCACGCGCTGGTGGGGGTTGTCCGCTTTTCCGCCCTTGCACTGTGTGCGCTGTTTGCGTGCACTTGTGTGTGTGCCTACCTGCGTCTCCGCGGTACGTTGCGTCCTTGGTGGTGCATCAGCAGAAGCATGGGAAGGGCCTGCAGTGCTGGATTCATGCCCGGGTGCCGCTTCTTCGTTGTCCGTGCTCTGCGTCCGTGTTTCCGCCTCTCTTTCACGTGCGGTGTCTCTTTGCCGTGGGAGCCGTTTGTTTGCGGCATCGTAATTTATGCGCCGGGCGGGACGTGTTTCGTCGGACGGTGTGTGTCAGTTGTGCTGCGCCGCTACGTGTGCGGGCGCACTTTGATGGCGGACGGTGTTGCTGGCTTGCCGGCGGTGTTTGGCCTGCTTTTCGCATCGTAATTGGGCGGGCGTGTGGACTGCTGCGTGCCGGCGCTAACTGGTGGTTTTTGCATCCGCCAGCACGGCGGTTGTGCTTCCGCCCGCCATCGTAATGAGCCCCTTAGTGTCCAGCAGTTTCCCTGACTTGGTATAGTGTAGAGTGGGAATAGTAAAAAATTAGTTCTTTATTTTGGAGTAAGGTTAATGATAAAAATGTACGTTTAAGTGTTAATAGTATTTTTTTATATGTGTATTAGAAAAAAATTATGTCTGACAATTAATTTAAGATAAACATTTTATTGTAAATACAGAAAAAAATAATATAGAAATTAAATACAAAACAATATTTATATTTTATTTATGTCTTTATTTTCATTCAAAGACTCAAGAAAAGAAATACTATGCATTCATTTTTATTAACATTGTTTGATATATATATATTGTCATACAGAGAAATAACAATACATTTTTTATTTTTGGATACATAGCATTTTTAGTACATATTTAAACATAAACATATAGGGCCCGATTCCGATCCTGGTCGGAAACCGTTCCGACCGACACGGACCGGGACTGTATTCCGACCGACACGTACACACGATGTACGACTGGCGTAGTACGATGCAATGCGTGTGAAATACAACCGACTCGCATGGAGCACAATACGTACGACCGACACGTACGGAAACCAGAGACTCGGCCGTAAAAGAGCCTGTTGCGACCGACTCGTACGCGAACGCTGCAACATAGCATAACGTGAGTGCGACAGACTCGGACTACCCCGCAAATGCTGCTAAAAGCTTCCGTCGCGGTCAAGTGAACGTCTCCGTCATGCTCAATTAAATCAAACAGAAACAGACAGAAAAAGACCAAACAAGCATTGCCAAAGGCAAAAAAAAATATCAAAGACACACCCACAACTCAACCTACATAAAGGGCCAAAATCCTTACCATGATCCTTTGCAAATTCTACAGACCTGCCAGCAGAGAACACCACTACACTGCACTGAGATACACACACACCTCACCCACCACACAATCTTTACACCACTAGCACGTCTCAAAAAGCACTCTCACAAACACCCAGCTTAACTTTTATATTCACTCACCCTCACTTTCACACTCACACACACATCCATCCATCTCTACCACCACCCATTACCATGCCCCCAAAGAAGAATCCAAAGTTCACAGATAGTGAGTTGGAAGTCATGGTAGATGAAATTCTCAGAGTAGAGTCACAGTTATTTGGCACATTGGTCCAACAGACCCCCATGTCCCAGAAAACAAAGATGTGGGAGAGGATTGTCAACAAGGTGAACGCACAAGCACCTTGCCTGCGCCCAATGGAGGATATCAGGAACAGGTAGTATGATGTGAAGGAGGGTCAAGAAGCTAATTGGCAGAGACCATGCCCTGAGCCAGCGGACCGGCGGTGGCCCTCCTGCAAAACCTATGCACTTCACTTCCTGGGAGGAGAAGGTGCGGGCCATCCTTCCACCGGAGGGCATCCATGGATTAACAGGAATACCAGAGCCTGGTGAGTACATAACCAACTAGCCAATATTGTGAGGCAATACACACACACAGACATCACTATCAAGGGGACAGTGAAACCAATCACTGTTAGCAAAGCCATATCAACCGAAAGCTAATTATCCTGTGATGTGTATGCCAGTTAGATAAACACAATACCTGCAATCTCAGAGTAATATGGAACTATGTCATAACATGTACAAACTCACTAACAAATACAGCAAGGCATTGGCCTCAAAACACCAACAAACACTGTCAGCCATCTTGCCAGCACTGTTACACTACCTCACAGGGAAGCTGATTCACAGGAAGGAAGGTTGGGTTTTCTGGGAAGGTGGGTGTAGCCAAAAGCATGATGGGAGTTGTAGTCACAGCCAACAGGCCTCCTCCCACATGGCCCATCAAGCCCACCCTGAGCCATGCTCATCTCACAGGGAGTGGAAAAGAACTGCCAAGATGGCTGACACTGGGCTCTGCTGTGGGGAGTACAAGGTCCTGGTGGGAGTACTGCTCAAACAAACACCAGGACACCACTGGCTGACATCTTGCCAGCACTGTTACACTACCTCACAGGAAAGCTGATTCACAGGAAGGAAGGTTGGGTTTTCTGGGAAGGTGGGTGTAGCCAAAAGCATGATGGGAGTTGTAGTCACAGCCAACAGTCCTCCTCCCACATGGCCCATCAAGCCCACCCTGAACCATGCTCATCTCACAGGGAGTGGAAAAGAACTGCCAAGATGGCCGACTCCGGGCACTGGTGTAGTGAGCACAAGGCCCTGTTGGGAGTTGTGCTCAAACAAACACCAGGACACCACTGGCTGACATCCTGAACGTAAACGTTGACTCCCTGTAATAGAAGCATGGTTCATGGGGGCTTATCTGGGCTCTGGGGGAGAAGGAGGTTTTGCAATGACTCCAACTGCTATCAAGGTCTGCTCCACACACACCTTCTCAGCCAGAACAAATAGCACTCTTGGGACCAGTCACTCCATGACAGTGAAAGTAAATGCCCTTGAAAGATGGCTGACACATGGGCCTGATGTATGAATTGGCCACAAGTCACACCTAGGCACTGGCCCTCTCACACACGTTCACACTCACAGCCATCTTAACTGTATATTTCCACTCACTGTCTGGGGATGCATTGTCCCAGGGGTGCTCCCTGGCCTGGCTGTGAAGGTGTGTGGAGTACAGGACAAGTGGTGAGATGCAGACATAGCACACATCAGTACACACACACGAAGCTACATATACATCATGGACAAGGGATACCTGACAGTGAATGGAATGGCCACAGAAAGATAGCTGACACTGTTGCATGGTGTCATTCACAGAAAGCGCTGTTGTGAGCTGCTTTCTACTCCTACATCATGCAGCGTTGTCAGCATCCTTGACACAACACTCCCCTCACTGTCATTGACACTTTCAACACAAGGAGTAATCTGGACTGGGTTGGAGGAGGCGTACAACTTACAACAGCATAACTCAAACACACAAACCTCTGGACCTCACTGTTATGAGCATGGAAAAGCAAGAAAGCAGCCTTGGTTAACTCATCTTACCATGGAGGACATTGACAAGATAAATGACGTTATCACGTACAAAGCTCAGCAGCAACATCATTTGCTACGGTAACACAATCACATGTGTGCAATGAGATGAGAACTAGGAACACATATAACACAATAGTATATCTCAATTGATTACATACATACCGGACTGTGACTATGTCGTCAGACACACCAATGTGACTCAAAAATACATGAACAAATGTCAGCACACATGCACAAATCTTGCAACACATCGTAAGAGGAAGTGCATGTATGTCATTGTTAAAGCACAAATGTTGAAAAGAACAACACACCTGTGTCAGGCACAGGATGGCACTTGAGTTGCAATGGCTATGTACAGTCAATGAATCAATACATGAGCTGGTCATGCACAAAGCACTACGTGCCCATCAAAACGCTTCAGGTTGTAATTACAATGTTCTTAACCAATATAGGCCTCTGTCTGTGACAATTGAGGACAATGCAATGTACATACACTCATCATGAAGTACAATAGCAACTGTAATGTGTGTGATCCGTTGATGTGTGCAGAACCACAACATACATTGTGTGTTTCTCCTACCCACAGGGCCTGCTGGGGACACTGCAGGAACAGAACAAGAATCCCAGTCCCAGACTCTGGTTGACCCTGAGCTCTCCAGTGTGGATGTCTCTCAGTCCTCTTCGGACGACGATGAACGACCTGGCCCCTCCGGTGTGGATCAGCATGCAGCACTAGCAACTGTAACTTCAGCACCCCCTGCTACCACTCCTGCTACATCTGCCAACACCTAGATGACCTCTACCAACACGGACAGAGCAAGTCAAGAAAACACCGACGGCACAGCTACACAGGGCACTCTGGAGTTGGCGGACAACAACACCAGTGTCAACAGTGAAGGAGGCTCAGTGTTGTCTGTGTCTGCAATGGCAGGTCGTGCTTGTGTGGGTAGGGGTGGTGTGAGGGTGCGCAGGGTGAGGTCACGTCCTGAAGAGGGTGCTGCTGCGCAAGATGACCCACAGTTAGGACGCATCATAAATGCATACCGAGAATGCACCGGAGACTTTGGCCAGGTAGTGGGGATCCTCAAGGACATGCAACAACAGCAGGCTGCCCATCATTCAAAATTGAACTTCCACATGTCCAGGATGGAGACCCACATGTCTAGGATGGAGTCCAAAATGGATAAAATGGATGATCTCACTGCAGTGCACAGGGACGTACTCACATGCCTCCGCCAGATTGCTGACAACATGACCACACCTCCCTGTGTGCCCACTACATATGTTGCCACAACATCTACAACTGCCACAGGGAGGGATGAGGACTCTGGCGGAGAGTCCCCGGCACCGCAGCAGCCTGCACCTGAGGGTCCCCCTCACAAGAAGAAGATGGGTCGACCGAAGAAGGACAAGTGAGAGACAGATGGCCATGCATACCCCCCAGGAAGTGAACACCTGCTCCTGTATTCCCCATTATGTGCAAAGCGTTCACCTTGTTGACTGTCACTGAACTCTCCCACATGTGATGGAGGGTCTAAGTTGGAACAATGAATCAAATGACTGTGTACTTGGCTCTGAACATTTCATCTACTAACACTAACAACTCCTCTATGAATTTTGGATTTCTATCACACTGTACAGCACTATCAATTATGTGTACTATTTTCACACATGCATCTAAATTAAATCATAATCACACAATACTTGCCTCTGTCGTGAAGGAAACTTGGTTTGTGACATAGAGACGATGACCTGCTAAACAAAGACTGTGCAGAAAAACAACAACAGCAATTTCAACACAGTCTTGTGAGTCATGGTGATGTGACACATATGAGAGATACACACTACAAGGTCAACACAACACAAAATTCCCATGGCACACATACTCATTGCCTCCACTATTGTGAACTGAAAAGACACTGAAATGCACATACACTAAACTCATTCTGAGAAAGTGGCAATCAGGCCACAGGTACAGTATGTAAATGAATGTTGGATGTGTGTATATAGACGAGGCGCACCCCAATGTGGAGCACAGGTTTATTACACAATCACAACATGTTGCCTCCACAACAGATGCAAGGTAACCTCACGTGACAATGAGCACAAAGTAACCAAGAGGGTCAGAAATGTCAGTACTTGGGTGTGTGGCACCGCTTCCTGTTTCCAAGACAAGTTGCACTCTGTAACAGCATTGTGTGTTTTGGAGGTCACATGTCACCAGACAACAGCCAAAGGACCCTGTGAAGGACAGACATACAACAGACTTGAAATACAAAAATAACTGCATACATCTCCAATAGACATTTGAAGTGAAGTGAAGAGGAGGACACAGTTGTAGAGACAGGAGTAATATTAATTGGTGGTACAGAGAGCCGTCCCAGCTGGTACAAGGCACAAGCAGCAACTGCCACTGACATTCAGGGCAGGATGTCTGCCAACACTCTAGGTGACATCAAGGAACATTCATAGGCCTCTGCCAGTATCACATCACCACACTTCCCCCTTTTGATAAAATAACTATAGGATAGTGAAAGGGGAAAGTATACCTAAAGGAAAAGGGGCTAGTGAGAACAGAAAACAAAGTAAATAGCAAAGTAATAAAACTTATACATAGTCTTGTAATTTTCGTGGTCTAACATGGATTCTGGTGCTCTTCCTAACACCATCCCCCCCTGAAACATTTTGGTTGACCTTGACAGTTTCAGAATGAATACAAGGATCTTTGGCGACACGAGAAGTACTCCACCAATTTCCATTAGACAACTTAACAGCGTTCTTACGGATTTCTACAATTTGTTGTGATTCTAGAAATTTAGAAAACCTTTTCTTACTGAGATAGGATTTTTGACCCTGACCCAGTCTCCAACACGGAGTCTGTGAGTTTCTTTCGTGGTGGAGAATTGATGAGGTTTGGAACAAGCTTCAGTGGAAGTTTTCTTGGCAGATTCCCACATGCACCTCATGTCGCAACCTTGATGAAAGGATTTGACCATCCAGAAGGGATATACTTGGGAGGAAGCTTTTCTGCCCCTCATAAGTTGGAAGGGAGAAAAATTGGTAGCGACATGAGGTGAGGTGCGATATGACCAGACAAGATCCTTCACGGCTTGAAAAACAGAGGACATTTGATCTAAAGGCTGCCTGCACACACTCCACTACAACCCTGTTAAACCTCTCAGCTTTGCCATTACTTTGTGGATGGTAAAGCGGAGTCCTGGTGTGTTTGATGCAAAAAGAGTGCAGAAATGAATTCATTTCTTGTGAAATGAATTGAACACCATTATCGGTCAAAATTTCCTCAGGATAACCCTCCCTGAGAAAGATGGCATTCAAACAGTTAATAACGCTCTTGGAATTGGGTGTAGTAATGGGTTCAACCTCCACCCACCTGGACAGATGATCAATGAGGACTAAAAAGTATTTGGAGTTGGAAGGAAGAACATGAAACGGTCCAAGAAAATCCATACCAAGTCTTTGCCAAGCTCTGCCAGGAGGGGGTACAGGAGATTCAACTGTACCTTCGAGTACTAGGACTTTGTCGCTGGCATTGCAGCGTGAACATTGCCTTACCAAGTCATCAATTTGTGTGTCCATTCTAGGCCACCAGAAGTCGGTCCTGACTTTCCTCTTTGTAATAGTTGCTCCAAGATGACCAGAATGTGCGGCTCGAATGATCTTTTCTCGATAGCAAGAAGGAGGAATGAGTTTGTCACCTCTGACTACTTTTCCACCTTCCATTGAAAGCTCAACACCAACTTTCCAGAACATCTGTAGATCGGGTGAGAGACACCTCTCTTTGGGCCAGCCTTTCTTAATTAAGGATGCGACTTCTTTGAGAATGGGATCCTTGTCAATCTGCACAATCCAATCTTCTTCTGCAAAGGACAAGTTATCTTGGCCAATAAGTGCCACAAAACACTCTTCGACTTCAGTTTCCCATTCTTGTTCATCTGTGTCTGAAATGGGGAGTCTTGATAGGCAGTCCGCTCTACAGTTCTTTCCTCCAGGAATATATTCTACAGTGAAAGTGTATTCTAGGAGTTTCGTGGATAATCGTGCTAAACGAGCTGTGGTGCGTTTGACGTTTTTACCAGAGAGGATATCAACTAGAGACGATGGTCAGTTTTGAGGATGAAGGATCTGCCCCATACATATGGTTTGAATTTTTCAATGCTCCAAACACAGGCTAAGAGTTCTTTTTCAATAACGGAATATTTCCGTTCAACAGGACGAAGAGTCCTGGAAGCAAATCTCACTGTGTGCTCTTTCCCATCAGCATATTGCGAAAGAACAGCTCCCAGACCATACTCAGAAGCATCAACAGTGACAATGGTTTGCTTTCCTTCTACAAATGCTTGCAGAGCAGGAGCTTGAACTATGTGGTCTTTGATGGACTGGAAACCTTTTTGACACTCCTCGGACCATACATAGGTTGCTCCTTTCTTTAGTAGCGCCCTGAAACACTCTGTAGTCAAAGTCTTTCATAAACTTAGAATAGAATTCACAGAGGCCAAGAAAGGACATGAGTTGTTCCTTGTTTTGGGGAGAAGGTGCGTCAACTATGCTCTTTATTAGACCTGGTCTGGGTTTGATGCTGTGTTCGGAGATGATGTGGCCTAAGTACTCGATCTCTTTTACTTTGAAGGTACATTTGCTTTTTTGTAAGGTGACTCCTCTGTTTGCTAGAACGTTGAATACTTGGTCAATGACAGAATCATGCTCGGCTTCAGTTTTGGTGAATATGAGAATGTCGTCTTGGAAAACAACAACATGGGGATTGTGATGGAACATCTCCGTCATCAATCTTTGGAATACGGCAGCAGCCGAGGCGAGACCAAAGGGGAGGCGGCAAAATTGAAATACACCATCCGGAGTAACGAAAGCTGTGAGGTGTCGGGACTGAGGATGTAGTTCGACCTGATGGTAGGCAGCCTTAAGATCGAGTTTCGTGTACCATGAGGAGGAACCTACTTTGGCGATGAGATCTTCAATGCGTGGGAGAGGAAAACCGTCAACCCAGATGGCTTCGTTAAGGCTCCTCAAGTCGACACACATCCTCAGGTCCCCAGACCTCTTCTTGGCCAAAACAATGGGTGAAAGCCAGAGAGTGGAATCAACTTTTTCGATTATGCCTTGGTCACATAATGTTTGTAAATGCTTGGAGAGATCACCTCTAATGCTCAAAGGTACATTGCGCAGTTTATGCTTGATGGGCACCGCATTTTCTGTTATTCTAATGAAGTGTTGGAAGTTTGTGATTTTGCCTAGACGGTCCTCAAATTTTTTACTGTACTTGTGTTCCCAAGCACTTGCCAATTGAGTACTGGACAGAGAGCCAATATCTCTAGTGGGACAAAAAATGATTATGGTTGGATTGATGGTCAATAAAAACTGGGTTGGGTAAGCCAGGTTTGATAGTTAGACCAAACTCAGCCTGATGGATAACAAATCTTTCCCCTCATGACCTTCTACCAACCCCCCTTTTTCTCAAGTAGGTGCAATAGAGACAAAGCCTTATCTTCCTTTATCAATGTATTCCTTCTCTGTCCTTGAAATTCGGTTTATTGTAGCGCGTAAATGTGGCCTCGGGGCTTATAACTGAGCACAAGAATGCGAGGAAGGTGCTACACTGATTGTAAATTAGGTTGGATGGTGGTGATTTTTCATTTTGGTGTGAGCCAGTCTCTGAAATCAGGGGTTTGGTGCCTGTGAGGTTGGCTATGAATAAAGCTGCAGTATGAGCTATGGCTAATGAAATGATGGGTAAAGTTTGAGGCAAGTGAAACTTCCTTTATTAGGTGCAATAAGAAGCTAGAAAGGTTGTTTTCTTCAAGGGGCAGAGTCAGGCCTTTGCTTCAGGAGGTCTGAATCATGCCAGCTGCAGCAGGTGAAGGGATGGAGCATCACAGTACAGCATGGGGCTGGGTTGGGCTGCAGCTTTAAACACCCCCTTCCATCCTTTGAAGAACGTACTCGAACGCCCATGTTCTGTATAAAGGATGACTGCAGGCAATTTGGGACCCTGCTAAATGAGGGTGATGTCCCCATGTGCAACCTTCGAGTGGCAAAACACTTAGCCGAAGATAGGCTGCTTTTGAATTCGGCTGAAGAGCAAATGTTGGAGGATGTATCAAAGCGCAAGCCGTCCACCGTCTCAGAAGAAAGTAAGCATGGGAGGATATTATTTGCATAGGACAGCCCTCTTTTCAGTCCAATTATTATGCTGCAATTGCCATGTAGCGTTACTAGAGGGCAGCAGTATGAAAATAAGAGCACATCAAGGCTTTTCTTCTGCTTGCTGACATAGCTCTTGTTCATGTTGGTCTCGCAGTGCATATGGAGTGGAGGACTGAGATGAATGAGTAATGAGGAATGGCTGGCCTGTATTTGTGGAAAAGGGGGAATGTTTGGAAGGTAAACAGCAAGATGAAAGTGCCAGAGCATACATGTTTGCTGGGTGATTGAGTGAGTGTGTGAGAGAGGAACAGCAGCTTCATAGTCCTCAGATGGGAGAGGAAGCAGAGATGAATATCTCCCTCAAATAAAAACACTTACACCACTTCAAAGCTGACAAGTGTGATATGATGCTTTGCAGGTGTAAGGATTTGCCATGTTTGGTGCATAAATATGCATGGTTAGTGAGGTTTTTCAGAGAATGTCAGTAGGGCACCCTTTGGGAGTATCCTTAAGCCAGAAATGTCAGGCACTCCTTTGGGGTTTAGAGGCCAAGAAAAACGTTGGGAAGCTTGAGTCATTCATCTGCAGGATAGAGAGATACTGGGGAAAAGTTACAGGGGGAGCCAGGCTGCACAACATTTGGTCACGGTTGGACAGAAATCGTTAGCAGGGACTTTTGACCACCCCTCACTGTGTGACCAGCATCCTCATACCTCTGTGTCTCTGACACCTTATTTGACCTCTGGATACCACCATCTCATTAACCCTCAAATGTTTTCTCCTGGTACCCAGCTTTGCAAGTGCGCCAACCACTTTTCAATCCTTTGAGTGAAGACAAACACCCACACTATGTGCCCTCCATTTACATTCCGTCAGTAACCCAGCTGCTCTGTCACTGTTCATTCTCAAGTGACCGGTTGGATGCACATTGCTTGGGTATACAGGCACTTACCGCTCTGTACAGGCCCTCTCAGCACACCCAGACTACACTTCTTTAAATCATGAATACATGTTCTGCCTAACAGGAAGGTTCTGGCCTTCCCTCTATGGATCATACCACACATAAGGAGGACAAATAATTTGAAGAGCCCACCAAACTCTCTACAGACACTGCCAATACATGCACTGCTGCCTATTTGCATGCCATGATTATTCTCTATGACCCTTCCATCCAATTGCCACAGGTACCCTTTCCCTTCCTCATTCGTCTGCTCCACTGTAACCCTTTATTTAGCAAATGTTTATGCTCTCAGATTTCATAGCGGGAATCCCTATACTGTGTTTTCAATAGAAATTTCCCAAGCGTCCCTATACCATGCCGCACGGAGGGGAAGGGTGGCAGTAAAATCTTGGGGAGCCCTGCAGGCAAAAATACCCCCATATTCTCCTTGTTGTACCTTTCAATACCATAACCGCAGAAGGATTGTATGGTGCCCCCTTGTGGTTGGTAATTAGGGGTGAGGAGAAAACTCCGCTCCGCCAGCGTAGCGGATAAAGCCAGCCACCCCTACTCCCCGGCCCCTGCTTCTGAAAGCAGCCAGGCCGGGGAGAGCCTCCCCGGGCCCCGGTGGACCCCCGTCCCCAGCGCCCGGACCCTCGAGCTGCTTGCAGGACGGGGGGCTCCCGCACCCCGGGGCCCGCCGGACGGAGCACGAGCCCCGGGCCCGGTCCCAGCTTCTGAACCCTAGCCAGGCCGGGGAGAGCCTCCCCGGGCCCTGGTGGACACCCTTCCCCAGCGCCCGGACCCTCGGCTGGCTTCCAGGACGGGGGGGCTCCCGCACCCTGAGAATCTGGGACGCAGCACGAGCCCCAGGCCCGGTCCCAGCTTCCGAACCCTAGCCAGGTCCGGGAGAGCCTCCCCTGGCCCTGATGGACCCCCGTAACCAGCGCCCGGACCCTCTGATGGCTCCGGCAGGCTCCCACACCCCGGGGCCTGCCGGAGGGAGCTCAAGCCCCGGGGCCTGCCGGAGGGAGCTCAAGCCCCAGGCCCGGACCCAGCTTCAGAACCCTAGCCAGGCTGGGGAGAGCCTCCCCGGGCCCTGATGGACCCCCGTAACCAGCGCCCGACCCTCTGATGGCTTGCAGGATGGGGGCTCCCACACCCCGGGGCCTGCCAGATGGAGCTCAGGTCCCAGGCCCGGACCCAGCTTCAGAACCCTAGCCAGGCTGGGGAGAGCCTCCCCGGGCCCTGATGGACCTCCGTAACTAGCGCCCGGACCCTCTGAAGGCTTGCAGGATGGGGGCTCCCACACCCCGGGGCCTGCCAGATGGAGCTCAGGCCCCAGCTTCAGAACCCTAGCCAGGCTGGGGAGAGCCTCCCCGGGCCCTGATGGACCCCCGTAACCAGCGCCCGGACCCTCGGCTGGCTTCCAGGACAGGGGGCTCCCACAGCCTGGGACCCTGGGACGCAGCACGAGCCCCGGGCCCGGTCCCACCATCCGAACCCTAGCCAGGCCGGTGAGAGCCTCCCCGGGCCCCGGTGGTCCACCCTCCCCGTCCCCAGCGCCCGGACCCTCGGCTGGCTTGCAGGACGGGGGGCTCCCGCACCCTGGGACGGAGCACGAGCCCCGGGCCCGGTCCCAGCTTCCGAACCCTAGCCAGGCCAGGGAGAGCCTCCCCGGGCCTCGGTGGACCCCCGTCCCCAGCGCCCGGACCCTCGGCTGGCTTGCAGGACGGGAGGCTCCCGCACCCCGGGGCCCGCCGGACAGAGCACAAGCCCCGGGCCCGGTCCTAGCTTCCGAACCCTAGCCAGGCCAGGGAGATCCTCCCCGGTGGACCCCTGTCCCCAGCACTCAGACCCTCGGCTGGCTTGCAGGACGGGGGGGCTCCCACAACCTGGGACGGAGCACGAGCCCCGGGCCTGGTCACAGCTTCCGAACCCTAGCCAGGACGGGGGGAGCCTTCCCGGGCCCCGATGGGACCCCCGGACCATCGGCTGGCTTGCAGGATGCGGGGATCCTGCACCCCGGGGCCTGCCGGATGGAGCTGAAGCCCCAGGCCCGGACCCAGCTTCAGAACCCTAGCCAGGCTGGGGAGAGCCTCCCTGGGCCCTGATGGACCCCCGTAACCAGCGCCCGGACCCTCTGATGGCTTGCAGGATGGGGGCTCCCACACCCCGGGGCCTGCCAGATGGAGCTCAGGCCCCAGGCCCGGACCCAGCTTCAGAACCCTAGCCAGGCCGGGGAGAGCCTCCCCGGGCCCCGGTGGACCCCCGGTCCCCAGCACCCAGACCCTCGGATGGAACTAAGGAGGGTTAAGCCCAGGCCACGTCCTCTCCCCGACGGCCTGCCCGGGGAGCCCATTTTTCTAGTCTATTTAGCCCCCACGTAGAGGGGGCTTACAGAACTTTGGGGAAGGACAAAAGTTGGAGTCAGTCCGGCCGGCCGGTAGGCCGGCCATCTGGTCACCCAGCCCGCAGGGCCATCTGGTCGCTCAGCCAGGCGACCAGATGGCCCGGGACGACCCAGCGCCCAGATGGCCTGGTAGGGTGCCGTACCCAGTCGCCCTTGCAGTCCGGCGAGGGGTGGCCAGGCACACTGAGGCAGCCGCTCGGGAGTCTCCTTCCCAGGGGCTGCTGCTCGCCTCCCTGCCCGACTGGGGCAGGAGCAGCGGGAAGGAGAGGCCCGGCCGGCCCAGGCCATCTGGTCACCCTGCCAACCCGCAAGGGATGGTGGCCCCCGTCCCCGCACCCCGGTGGGGCAGGGATGGGAGGGGGAGGCACCCTGCCACGAGATGGAGGCAGCCTCCCGCGAACCCGTGTTACCCCCTCCGCGTCCCTCCCGCCGTCCCGGCGGCAGAGGGACCCACCCCTGGGTGTGGTGGAGGAGGGCGTCCGCGGGCACCCATGCACGGAGAGACAAAAGCTTGGCTCAGAGGATGACTTTCAATAGATCGCAGCGAGGTAGCTGCTCTGCTACTTACGAAACCCTGACCCAGAATCAGGTCGCCTACGAATGATTTAGCACCGGGTGCCCCACGAACATGCGGTGCACTAAGGGCGATGGAGGCGGCCCCCTTCCGTCCGCGCTCCGGTCCCCAAGCGAGTGGCTCTATGCACAGGCCCCCCGAGAGAGGCCGGCTATCCCAGGCCAACCGAGGCTCCACGACACTGCGGTATCGTTACGGTTTAGGGGGGATTCTGACTTCGAGGCGTTCAGTCATAATCCCACAGATGGTAGCTTCGCCCCATTGGCTCCTCAGCCAAGCACATACACCAAATGTCTGAACCTGCGGCCCCGGGTGCTGCCTTCTCCTGTCTTAGCATCGCCGGACCTCACGGAGGTCTGACTGAGCAAACTCGGAGAAAAAGGACCATCGGGAAGGGGCTGAGAGGCAGGTGCGTACCCGGGCCCCTGGGGGGCCCGGCGGGTTGGCCCGGGTGCTGCCTTCCCCTGTCTCAGCATCGCCGGAACTCACGGAGGTCTGACTGAGCAAACTCAGAGAAAAAGGACCATCGGGAAGGGGCTGAGAGGCAGGTGCGTACCCGGGCCCCTGGGGGCCCCGGCGGGCGGGCCCAAGTGCTGCCTTCCCCCATCTCAGCATCGCCGGACCTCACGGAGGTCTGACTGAGCTAACTCAGAGAAAAAGGACCATCGGGAAGGGGCTGAGAGGCAGGTGCGTACCTGGGCCCCTGGGGGCCCCGGCGGGCGGGCCCGGGTGCTGCCTTCCCCCGTCTCAGCATGGCCGGACCTCACGGAGGTCTGACTGAGCAAACTCGGAGAAAAAGGACCATCGGGAAGGGGCTGAGAGGCACGTGCGTACCCGGGCCCCTGGGGGCCCCGGCGGGCAGGCCCAGGTGCTGCTGTTTCAGAATCGCCGGACCTCACGGAGGTCTGATTGACCCTCTCCCTAGTAATCCGGAGGAAAATTACCCCCCTTTCTTGTAATCCGTGCACACGAGGTGACAGAGGAGACCCAAGGCGTAAAAGTACCCGACCTCCTGGAGCCCTCGCTGGGATCGGGGAGGCAAATGAGCCCTCATCGGGACTTCCAGGGAAGCCCGGCCATCTGGTCACCCCATAGGAAAGCATTGCGTGCGACCAGATGGCCGAGGGGATAGGTGCGACCAGATGGCCGAGGGGAAAGGTGCGAACAGATGGCCGAGGGGAAAGGTGCGAACAGATGGCCGAGGGGAAAGGTGCGAACAGATGGCCGGGCACGAAAGGGAAGCCATCTGGTTGCTCTGTGCCCCAACGAAAGAGTGAGTGGGCGCCGGGGCATGGGGGACCGGAGGCCCAGGGCCCCAGCCATGGGGGCTGCGAGGGGGACCCAACGGGACATCCGACCCGGGGCCCGCGGACACCTTGACAAGCAGGGGAGGACTGCACGGGACCGACGGACCCCTGTCCTGGGCCCTTGGTGCAGCAGCAGGCCGGGGGACGGGGCCCAGGGCCGGAGCACCCGACCCAGGGCCCGACGGGGCCCCTGGACCCAGCAGGGGCTCCCAGGCCCAGAGGCGCAGGGGACGCCTCCCCGGGCCCTCCTGATCCTGTCCCGGGCACCCTGCCACGTGGCAGGACGAAGGACGGAGCCCGGGGTGGGGAGGCCGCCCTCCCCGGGGCCCTCAGGGGCCCCGGCCGGAGCTCCATAACCCAGCCAAGCAAGGGGAGGCTCCCCGGGCACAACAGAACCCCGCCCTGGGCCTTTGGCAGTGCGGCAGGCTGGGGGACAGGGCCCAGGGCCGGAGCACCCGACCCGGGACCCAGCGGGGCCCCTGGACCCAGCTGGGGCTCCCAGGCCCAAAGGCACAGGGGAAGGCTCCCCGGGCCCGCTGGAACCCATCCCGGCCACCCTGCCACGAGGCAGGACCGAGGACGGAGCCCGGGGTGGGGAGGCCACCCTCCCCGGGGCCGCAGGGAGCCCCTGAACCCAGCCGAGCAAGGGGAGGCTCCCCGGGCACGATGGAACCCCGTCCCGGGCCTTTGGCAGGGCAGCAGGCTGGGGGACGGGGCCCAGGGCTGGAACACCCGAACCGGGGACCGGCGGGGCTCCCGGGCCCAGAGGCGAAGGGGAAGCCTCCCCAGGCCTGCGGGACCTCGTTCGGGCACCCTGCCACGCAGCAGGACCGTGGACGGAGCCTGGGGTGGGGAGGCCGCCCTCCCCGGGGCCCCTGGACCCAGCCCAGCAGGGAGAGGCTCCCCGGGCCCGCCGGACCCCATCTAGGGCAGCCTGCCACGCAGCAGGCCCAGGGACGGACCCAGGGCTGGGGCGGCATCCTGGCCCGTCCAACTGCCGGCTGAGGACCCCTAGGCCGAGAGGGGTCCCATAGTACCTTGTCCCTAGTAATCCGGAGGAAGGCTAGCCCCCTTTCTGGTAACCTGTGCGCACCGCAAGACTGAGGGGACCCTATGCACGGACGCGCCCGACCTCCTGGAGCCCTCGCTGGGATCGGGGAGGCAAATGAGCCCTCATCGGGACTTCCAGGGCGGCCCGGCCATCGGGTCGCCCTATTGGAAAGCATTGCGTGCGACCATGAGGCCGAGGGGAAGGGTGCACCCAGATGGCCGGGACCGAAAGGACTCCCATCTGCCCACCCCGAGCCTTCGCAGTAGGGCTCCCGCCTGCCCACGCAGGGCTAGGGGGCTCCGCTTCCCAGGGGCTCGGAGACCCCGGCTGGGCCTCAGGCACGGGGAGGACCACCGGAGCTCTCGGGCCCGGACGCCCGGGGGAGGACTGCCCGGGACCCATGGAGCCTGTCCCGGGCACTTTGCCACACCGCGAGCCGGAGGAGGGAGCCCCGGACGCCTGGGAGGTATTGCCCGGGCATAGCCCATCTGGTCCCCGGCAGAGAACTGCCACCTCAGGAGGGGTGTTCCGACATACCCTGCCCTTAGTAATCCGGAGGAAAGCCACCCCTCTTTCTGGGCACCCGTGCGCACCGAGTGACCGAGGGGACCCAGGGCACGGAGGCGCCCGACCTCCTGGAGCCCTGGCTAGGATCAGGGAGGCGAATGGGCCCCCATCGGGACTTCCAGGGCGGCCCGGCCATCTGGTCGCCCCATTGGAAAGCATTGCGTGCGACCAGATGGCCGAGGGGAAAGGTGCGACCAGATGGGCGGGACCAAAATAACACCAATCTGCCTGCCCCGAGCCTTCGCAGGAGGGCTCCCGCCTGCCCTTGCAGGGCTCGGGGATGCAGGGCTCGGGGGCTGCAGGGCTCCGGGTCTGCAGGGCTCGGGCGGGGGGCTCGGAGACCCCACGCTGGGCCTCAGGCATGGGGAGGCCCGCAGGCGCTCCTGGGGCCCAGATGCCCGGGGGAGGACTGCCCGGGACCCATGGAGCCCGTACCGGGCACTTTGCCACGCCGTAGGCCGGAGGAGGGAGCCCCCGGACGGAGGGGAGGTGTCGTCCGGGCCCAGCCTATCTGGTCCCCGGCTGAGAACTGCCAGCCCGGGAGGGGTGTCCCGGTATACCCTGCCCCTAGTAATCCGGAGGAAGGCTACCCCTCTTTCTGGGACCCCGTGCGCACCGAGAGACTCGGGGGACCCTAGGCCCGAACGTGCCCGACCTCCTGGAGCCCTGGCTAGGATCGGGGAGGCGAATGAGCCCCCATCGGGACTTCCAGGGCGGCCCGGCCATCTGGCCGCCCCATTGGAAAGCATTGCGTGCGACCAGATGGCCGAGGGAATTGGTGCGACCAGATGGCCGGGACCGAAAGGACTCCCATCTGCCTGCCCCGAGCCGAGCCATAGCTGTAGGGCTCCCGCCTGCCCTTGCAGGTCTCTGGGACTCTGCACCAGGGACCCTTGTCCCGGGCAGATGGACACTTGGCAGGCCGCAGGACGGGGGCTCCCAAACCCCAGGCCCTGACTGAAACCCAGGCCCCGGGGCCGGTCCCTGCTTCTCAACCCAGCCAGGCCGGGGAGATCGGGGAGCCTGCCCGTACACGAGGGACCCCTCTCCCGGGCACACGGACCCTCAGGACGTGCGCTCGTTTTCCACACATTTTTTCAAAAATTCTGCGTAGTGGCGCTACACCAATTCTGCCCAGCCCTAACTAAAAGGGAAGCCAGTGTGGTCCAGTGGGTAAGTTCCTGAGTTCCACCCAGACAACCAGGGTTTGGATCCCAGGATCAGCACCAGGTGACAGATGATGGCGCAGCAGAGGTAAGTTGGAAGTGGGTTAGCCTGGTAAGAAAAATGGGTGTGTGCGCGTGCAGTGTTAGAGTGGAGTCATGCCTGACCAATGGTGATTGCAGAGTGGTTCGTGGTAAGTAGCATGTGTCTGGTCAGAGCAAGGGGTGGGCTCAGTAACAGGAGTTAAGTGAGTTGGAGTGTAGGGTGGGTGGACTCAGAGGATAGGTGTAGCAGGAGTGCGTAGGTGGGTGGGATACCAGGGACAAAGAAGGCGGTCAGGGAAGAGGAGCCTGGGACAGAGAAGAGGTGTCAGAGTGGGGCCTGATGTGGGCACTCTTGCAGTGGTTCCCTAGTCCACATGAGGGATGATTACATAGGGTGGGGAACCCCAATTGTTTTTTACTGCGCCCCCACTATGCTATCTGATTTGGGGGGTGGCAGTTGAATTTGTTGGAGCAGTATTAAAAGGGGTTTGGGGGTGCATTATGAATGGTGATGGGGGCACAGAATGACATGCCTTCTGGGTAATTTTGGGGTGGCTACCCATAGTTTTTATTGCTCCCCTCCTCCATTGTCGGGTGCACCACAAAAGGATAGGGCAACAGGGGGGGCTAGGGGGGGAAACAGGTTTGTGACAGTTTCTATTACCAACCACAAGGGGGCACTATGCAATCCTTCTGCGGTTATGGTATTGAAAGGTACAACAAGGAGAATATGGGGGTATTTTTGCCTGCAGGGCTCCCCAAGATTTTACTGCCACCCTTCCCCTCCGTGCGGCATGGTATAGGGACGCTTGGGAAATTTCTATTGAGAACAGACAGTATAGGGATTCCCGCTATGAAATCTGAGAGGATAAACATTTGCTAAATAAAGGGTTACAGTGGAGCAGACGAATGAGGAAGGGAAAGAATACCTGTGGCAATTGGTTGGAAGGGTCATAGAGAATAATCATGGCATGCAAATAGGCAGCAGTGCATGTACTGGCAGTGTCTGTAGAGAGTTTGGTGAGCTCTTCAAATTATTCGTCCTCCTTATGTGTGGTATGATCCATAGAGGGAAGGCCAGAACCTTCCTGTTAGGCAGAACATGTATTCATGATTTAAAGAAGTGTAGTCTGGGTGTGCTGAGAGGGCCTGTACAGAGCGGTAAGTGCCTGTATACCCAAGCAATGTGCATCCAACCGGTCACTTGAGAATGAACAGTGACAGAAGCAGCTGGGTTACTGACGGAATGTAAATGGAGGGCACGTAGGGTGGGTGTTTGTCTTCACTCAAAGGATTGAAACGTGGTTGACGCACTAGCAAAGCTGGGTACCAGGAGAAAACATTCAACGGTTAATGAGATGGTGGTATCCAGAGGTCAAATAAGGTGTCAGAGACACAGAGGTATGAGGATGCTGGTCCCACAGTGAGGGGTGGTCAAAAGTCCCTGCTAACGATTTCTGTCCAACCGTGACCAAATGTTGTGCAGCCTGGCTCCCTCTGTAACTTTTCCCCAGTATCTCTCTACCCTGCAGCTGAATGACGCAAGCTTCCCAACGTTTTTCTTGGCCTCATAACCCCAAAGGAGTGCCTGACATTTCTTACTTAACAATACTCCTAAAGGGTGCCCTACTGACATTCTCTGAAAAACCTCACTAACCATGCATATTTATGCACCAAACATGGCAAATCCTTACACCTGCAAAGTATCATATGACACACCACTTCAAAGCTGACAAGTAAGTGTTTTTATTTGAGGGAGATATTCATCTCTGCTTCCTCTCCCATCTGAGGACTATGAAGCTTCTGTTCCTCTCTCACACGTCCCTTCAAAGAGACAAGTGACACACTCACTCAATCACCCAGCAAACATGTATGCTCTGGCACTTTCATCTTGCTGTTTACCTTCCAAACATTCCCCCTTTTCCACAAATACAAGCCAGCCATTCCTCATTACTCATTCATTCACTCAGTCATCTCAGTCCTCCACTCCATATGCACTGCAAGACCAACATGAACAAGAGCTATGTCAGCAAGCAGAAGAAAAGCCTTGGTGTGCTCTTATTTTCATACTGCTGCCCTCTAGTAACGCTACATGGCAATTGCAGCATAAAAATTGGACTGAAAAGAGGGCTGTCCTATGCAAATAATGTCCTCCCATGCTTACTTTCTTCTGAGACGGTGGACGGCTTGCGCTGTGATACATCCTCCAACATTTGCTCTTCAGCCGAATTCAAAAGCAGCCTATCTTCGGCTAAGGATTTTGCCACTCGAAGGTTGCACATGGGGACATCACCCTCATTTAGCAGGGTCCCAAATTGCCTGCAGTCATCCTTTATACAGAAAACTGAATCGGAGAAGGGTTTAGATTAAGGACAGGAAGTAATGGCGCTCAAGCAAGTACGCAAAGGAGTCTAGGGTGTGAACAAATGAGTATGGTGCTGCCAGGTCAGGGGAAACAAACCCAAACAAAACAACCCCTGCGAGTGTGTAGGTCAGGACCCACACTGTAGATATAGAACCAAGTCCTGTGCACACGTATTAGGTCGATGGTTTTAGTGTGAAAACCAATATTAGGGAACTTTTCTTACAGAAATTATGAAGGTCGACATCAGGAGTGTCTTAATGGGGATTTTTATATTAGTCTGGATCAAAACAGAAAGAAAAACCAGCCGACACGTGTTTCGTCACAACGTGGTACAATTGTGACTCTTCAGGGCTGGGAAGGACACAAAGCATAAAATAAAATACAAAAATACAAGCAGCCAAACTATGGCGCATAAAACAGAAAACACAAAATACGTATAGGGGTGCGGATAACGGAGACACCTCTGATCTCGTGGATACCCTATGACGTGGAAAGTACAAAAACCGTGACTTCACAGCACACAAAGAGAAGCGTCTCGTGAATCAAATCGTGTATACGTGGTGACGTAGATGGAGGAAAAATTGTAACATAAGGAGCACAATATAAAACTTATCTAAATGGATAGGCCTAACAAATTGAGAATGCATTTAGCAGCGTATATCCCAACAATGTGAAATTATGTGCAACAAATGTGTGCGTATATAAATGGTGACTCAAGACGAATTAAAGAAAATGCGGCGTATCAACACGTTATAAGTCAAATGCGGCTTGCTCTAGGAGTCATCTAAAAACAATTTCAAACAATGTGCTAAATAAGACGTAGTAGAAAGGTAAGAAGGCGAAAATAGACAGGTCGGAAATCATGAAGAGTAGAAAGACTGTAAAGGAGCAGCGGTATACACTGCCATCTTGAAACTCAGCCCGGTTCAATAACTAAGGAATTTAAGAGTGTCATGCGTTCATGCACGCGAGCCCAAAAATAAAAAATAAAAGGAAGTACACAATCTACCTGAAAAGTGGCAAAAGGTGGCATGAATGTCTAAGGGGACAAAATGCGAAGCGCGTATAATGAAAAATCAAGAAAAAAAAAATCAAGAAAAACGGTAAAAAGGTGAATTCACAGTAAAATGTGCGTCTAACGGGAGAAGGCATGAAAACTCACCGCAGTACCGGTGATAATTCCAACCCGGTACCGACACGGGTTAAACAAAAGAAAAGGACAGGCGGGAAGGGTAAAGGTGGTCCTTCCCCGGTGTCTCAGTGGTGCTAGAGACACGAGCGAGCGGACGTGTCAGTCCGTGTGAATGGGAGATCTGTGAAAACGGGAATAAATTAGAAAAAACCCAGTCTGTCGGGTAAAGTGGGGGTAACTATGGCGTGCATGGAGTGGGCTTACCTAAGCTCCCTGGTTTCGGCGTGTAGTAATCACGTCTAAATTTCCTGGGTAGTGGAAATAGACGAGGGAAGCGGATGTATTTGAAAGCAAAATTACGGGCGAGAACTAGAGTGTGAAAGCTAAATCGGTTAACCGACCGGAAGTGAGTATTCCCGGCACGGGTGTAGGAACCTGAAAAAGGGGGGGTGTTTGCTGAAAGATGTGAATCTGTTAAAAAAAGTGCAGTCAAAGGGCCGAGGTACACAAGCGTCTAAGGATCAATTACAAAATATAAAGGAGGCCTGGAATTTAGAAGGGAGTACGAAGGTTTCAGACAGCGGACAAATGTAGTAGCCTATAGCAGGCAGGTTGATATGACAGAATAAAGAGATTAGAGTGAAAGTGAGAAAAGCCACAAAGCGTCATATTGTAAGAAGAAAGTTTGACAGGCAGGTAAATGGACAGAGTACATAAATCTAAAGCGACAAGAGAAAACAGGCATTATATGAGCAAAATAATAATCGTAAAATTAACAGTATTTCGTGTTTTGGAAAAGCAAGTTCACGAAGAATTGTATTGAGAAAAGGGGAATCACATAACTCAAAAGGTCCTATTATCTATCGTGAAAGAAACACGTCCAACCCGAAGGAGGCACTGTAACTGACACACCAGCTTAGGCCATATTAGATCAAGGATTACTGGCATTATTTCAATAATTTGGAATGAATAAATAAACATATATGATCAGTGACAATGTACATTCTGTAAATTCAGTGATGCATACAAATGACTCGAAATATATACAGAGGGCGGCATTTCAGAAGATGCAATTACAGGTGAATGATCATTAAGAACCCAGAAAGTATTGAAGTTCGTGGTCGATGTTAAGACCATGTTTAACTGAATGAAGACGCATTATCCAAGTTGCCTCGAGTCGTCTAAGTCTCAGTTCGCGATTACCACCCTTGACACTCAGTTCCGTCACATCTATTCCAAAGAATGTCAGACTTTTATGAGGCCCTTGTGTTGCACACGACGCTATATGCAGGGACATGGGGTATCTAGCATCTCCATTGTGCATTGCCCTTATGTGCTCCATGATGCGTTCTTTCAAGGGCCTGATAGTGCTTCCTACATAATGTTTCTTGCATGTGCACTCGAGAATGTATACAACGTATCTGGTGTTGCAATTGATGTTGCGATTAATACTGTATTTGCGTCCATTGAATCCTTTGAATTCCTTGGTGCCATTCAGAGCCCATTTGCAAACTCCACAACAACCGCATCTGTAAAAACCTACAGTGTGAGGGGTGAACCAGGAAGATGAAACAGTTGTGCGTGGAACAGTAGGACTTAGTCTGTTTCTTAATGTCCTGCCACGTCTGAAGGTGATTTGAGGTCTTGTTGTTATGAATTCTCCCAGTGTTTTGTCCGCTCGTAAGGTTTCCCAGTGTTTGTTAAAGCTATTTCTCATTATGACACTCATCTCATTGTAATCCGTGATGAGCCTCACTGGCTGCTTTAGCGATGTGGTGTTTGCCTTGACTTGAAGAGTCATGTTTCTTTTGGTTTTCCCAATTCTCCTTGCTGCTTTACTTATGGTCAGTTGTTTATAACCTCTCTTGGCAAATCTGTTCTTCATATCCGTCAAACATTTCTCAAATTCTGTGTCCTCACTGCAGTTCCTCCTTGCTCTTGTAAATTCCCCATAGGGAATGGCCTGTTTTTGGTGAAAGGAATGCGAACTGTCGGCATTCAGGATGGAATTGCAAGAGGTCTCTTTGCGGTAGAGTCTACTTTGAAGTGTGTTCCCCTTGACATATAGTTCAACATCCAGGAAGGTTACACTGGTGGGGCTGGAGTGGCACGTGAATCTCAAGTCCATATCATTTGAATTCAGATATTCGCAGAACGTATCAAGTTTCTCTTGTGATCCGGACCAGAGTAGGAGACAGTCATCAATGTACCGTCCCCAGTATATGATGTACTCTGTCCATGGGGCTCCTTTTTTCCCCCATATCCATTCAGATTCAAGTGAGCCCATGTAGAGGTTAGCAAAAGAGGGTGAAAACTTGGAGCCCATGGCTACACCCTTGATCTGTCTGTACCATCGTAGGTTGTACATGAAGCAATTGTTGTTAAATATGATCTCCATCATGGATATGACCATATTGGTGTGTTGCCAAAGTGTAGCGGGCCTGTTGTGAAGAGACTGTGTGACTACTTTGAGACCTAAGTCGGGTTTGATGGAGGTATAGAGTGATACCACGTCTAGTGTGGCCATGATCATGTTTGGTTGCCACTGAACATCTGCCAAAACACCTAGGATGTATTTAGTGTCCTGAATAAAGGAGGGTAAATTCTTGACCATCGGGTTGAGAAATAGATCAACATACTGTGCTAATTTCTCTGTGGGACCCCCTATCCCAGAAATTATGGGTCTCCCAGGAGGAAAAGTGGCCTGTTTATGTACCTTGGGGAGGGTATACAACCAAGGGAAAGTGGGTCTCACCACTTTCATGTACAAAGCTTCTGTCACGACTTGCTCCTGCATTCCCTTGTCCACCACCAGGGGGCTGAACTGGGGGACTTTCCAGTCTTCTAATAAGCTTCCAGACCCTCCCCTGCATGCATATCCTGACTTCCAGCCATTTGGACACTTATTGGGAATTGACATCCATTCCCAATCCATGCCGGGTTTTGTGAAAGCCAGCCTACTCATGCCTGAAACTCCACTACCTAGAATTCCCTGCTCACTGCTTTGTCTCCACCCCTGCAGGCCAAGGATGGGTGGAGGAATTCAGCTCACCTGTGGCTGGCTGCTGCTAGCCTGCTCACACCTGCTGCATATGATTACTGTGAGCTCTTTTAAGCCCCAGCTCCCTTCAGCCCAGTGTTGGTCATTGTAAGCTGTTATCCGGTGAGACCAGTCCTTGTTCCTGAGCTTTTGCTATTCCTTGTTTCCTGAACCAGCACTGCCTGCAGTGCTACTTAGTATCCTGAGCTATAGTTAGTCCTTGTTCCTGTTCCAGGGCTTCAGCTATTTCTTGAGCCTGATTTGCACTGCTTGCAGTGCTCTCGTGACTCCTTGTTTCCTGAGCTGTAGCTATTTCCTGTTTCCTAATCCAGCACTACCTGCAGTGCTACTTAGTATCCTGAGCTATAGTTAGTCCTTGTTCCTGTTCCAGGGCTTCAGCTATTTCTTGAGCCTGATTTGCACTGCTTGCAGTGCTCTCTTGACTCCTTGTTTCCTGAGCTGTAGCTATTTCCTGTTTCCTAATCCAGCACTACCTGCAGTGCTACCTTGATTCCTGAGCCTTAACATTTCCTTGTTCCTGTCCTGCAGGGCTACCTTGAATCCTGAGCCTTTGCTCAATTCT
Source organism: Calotriton arnoldi (assembly GCA_963921515.1). Classification (NCBI taxonomy): domain Eukaryota; kingdom Metazoa; phylum Chordata; class Amphibia; order Caudata; family Salamandridae; genus Calotriton; species Calotriton arnoldi. The sequence continues at coordinate 250,429 of CAWUFW010013347.1, read as the reverse complement.
TGCCCCAGCACTGCATCCTATGCTACCTTGTTTTCTTGATTCTTGACCCTGCACTATTCTAGTATACCCTTGTAGCCTCCCCTTCTGCATACCCTTTTCCAGTCCCTACCTTTCTTCCCATTTCCTTGGTTCCAGTTCCTAGTTTGCTGTCTTTCTATTCAGCTGTCTCGCTTCTGTTACCTTGTATGTTTGTTACCTGCTTTCTGCCAAGTGTGCCCTGTGATTTCCTTCCTTTCCTGTTAAGCACTCCTCTTTGCTAGCTCCTTGTCTATTGTGCTTGTGTTTAGTTTTACCCCTTTGCTGTTACTGCCTTGCGTGTTCCTGTTTGATCGCCAGGATCCGTGGGCACAGCTGACTACCTAGGTGGTGTTTCTTGTTCACTGTGAGTATTGTCTTTGAGTTACTGTTATAACATCACCATAGGTATAAGCTCCACAGACCCTGCCTTTGCATACATATCCTATATGTGGGTATTTTCAGTCAGTATCTGTAACAGCAATTGTGGGTGAGGAACTTACTGAGCTTCAATCTTACCGTGTGGAGCTCCCGAGTGCTTTACCCCACATTCCCTTTATTGTTAATGTTGTTTTATATTTAAGTGTATTGCACATCCGTCCTGGGTTTATTGATTCTGAATGCTGAGCCGCCTCATGAGTGCCTGTCCTTTCTGAGTCTCACCCTTCTTGTTCACTTGTACAGGCTTTCCCCTTGGATCCCTTTGTCTCCTCTTTCTGTGTACGTTTCCTACCCAGTTCCCAGTCCTTGCCCAAGTCCCTGACTGTGTTCCCCACATAGTCCCGGACAGACCCTGACAGAATGACCAACCCACATTTCCAGGGTCACTTGTGAGGTTTCTTTGCGTTCAGTTAGCTACCTTTTTATTAAAACCCACCCTGTCAGTTCTTGCCAAGATGTTCAGCAACAGATCCAGAAAGTCCTTAAACTCTAGAGATCAATTCATGGAACAAAACAGACTTTTACGTGCTGAATATTATTCCCTGTGGTTGGCTGATCCTTCTATGTTAGATTTTCATTCCATCTGTGACCCTGATCTTCACCTGATGTCAGCCAGTGATCTACAGGATGAAAATGAATTTCTACAAACCTTGTTAGCAGCAGAAAGACACACCAGTGCATCAAGTAAGTTTGTGCAGGGCAGTTCACCAGTGCCCACCAATGAGAGACATTTAGTGTCTACTTTACAGTTTGAGAATGTTCACCCTAGTCCTGAAACAATAAATCCTCTTATGAGAAATGGACATTTACGTTCAGAATATTTTACTCATTGGCTTTCAAACACCTCTTTGCCAGATCCTGACTTGCTTTTCTGTTCTGATCCAGATTCAATGTCTGTGTCAGCATTGCAAAAGGAGAATGATACCATACTCAGCTTGCTGAATAAGAATTCTGGTTCTAGCACGTCTGCTCTCCATTCACACAAGGTTACCCAGTCCTGTAGTCTAGTAGATATCACAGTCCCGGATACTACAAGGACCTGTGAAGATGTCACTACTGACAACAGCAAATCTACTTTTCACAGTCTACTACCATTCTCAGAGCTCAAAGTTTATGAACCATGTGTCACTCTGCCCTTAGCTTGTCTTATTGCAAAGTTTTCAGAGTCCTCAGTCGGCTCCCTGCCTCTAGCACCAGAGCTTCCAGGCTCCCTGCCTCCAGGACCAGAGCTTCCAGGCTCCCTGCCTCCAGGACCAGAGCTTCCAGGCTCCCTGCCTCCAGCACCAGAGCTTCCAGGCTCCCTGCCTCCAGCACCAGAGCTTCCAGGCTCCCTGCCTCCAGCACCAGAGCTTCCAGGCTCCCTGCCTCCAGCACCAGAGCTTCCAGGCTCCCTGCCTCCAGCACCAGAGCTTCCAGGCTCCCTGCCTCCAGCACCAGAGCTTCCAGGCTCCCTGCCTCCAGCACCAGAGCTTCGAGGCTCCCTGCCTCCAGCACCAGAGCTTCGAGGCTCCCTGCCTCCAGCACCAGAGCTTCCAGGCTCCCTGCCTCCAGCACCAGAGCTTCCGGGCTCCCTGCCTCCCGCACCAGAGCTTCCGGGCTCCCTGCCTCCCGCACCAGAGCTTCCGGGCTCCCTGCCTCCCGCACCAGAGCTTCCGGGCTCCCTGCCTCCCGCACCAGAGCTTCCGGGCTCCCTGCCTCCCGCACCAGAGCTTCCGGGCTCCCTGCCTCCAGCACCAGAGCTTCCGGGCTCCCTGCCTCCAGCACCAGAGCTTCCGGGCTCCCTGCCTCCAGCACCAGAGCTTCCGGGCTCCCTGCCTCCAGCACCAGAGCTTCCGGGCTCCCAGCCTCCAGCACCAGAGCTTCCGGGCTCCCAGCACCAGAGCTTCCGGGCTCCCTGCCTCCAGCACCAGAGCTTCAGGGATCCCTGCCTCCAGGACCAGAGCTTCAGGGATCCCTGCCTCCAGGACCAGAGCTTCCGGGCTCCCTGCCTCCAGGACCAGAGCTTCCGGGCTCCCTGCCTCCAGCACCAGAGCTTCCGGGCTCCCTGCCTCCAGCACCAGAGCTTCCGGGCTCCTGCCTCCAGCACCAGAGCTTCCGGGCTCCCTGCCTCCAGCACCAGAGCTTCCGGGCTCCCTGCCTCCAGCACCAGAGCTTCCGGGCTCCCTGCCTCCAGCACCAGAGCCTCCGGGCTCCCTGCCTTCAGCACCAGAGCCTCCGGGCTCCCTGCCTTCAGCACCAGAGCCTCCGGGCTCCCTGCCTTCAGCACCAGAGCCTCCGGGCTCCCTGCCTTCAGCACCAGAGCCTCCGGGCTCCTGCCTTCAGCACCAGAGCCTCCGGGCTCCCTGCCTTCAGCACCAGAGCCTCCGGGCTCCCTGCCTTCAGCACCAGAGCCTCCGGGCTCCCTGCCTTCAGCACCAGAGCCTCCGGGCTCCCTGCCTTCAGCACTTGAGCCTCTATTTTGCCAACTTTTTGACCCTGTGCTTCCAGTTTGCCAACCTTCAGAGGTCTCAATACATAGACATTCAGAAACTGAATCTCCAGCATCAGAGACAAAACCCTCCAGAACGTCACAATTTTCCTGCAGTCCTCTGGCATCTTGCACCACATCTATGATGGAGATGGACTTACTTCTTAGGAGCCACGGCCTTGAATCCAGTTCCAGATTCCGGGAGAGGGTCTTTGGAGGGGGTGTACTGTCACGACTTGCTCCCTGCATTCCCGTGTCCACCACCAGGGGGCTGAACTGGGGGACTTTCCAGTCTTCTAATAAGCTTCCAGACCCTCCCCTGCATGCATATCCTGACTTCCAGCCATTTGGACACTTATTGGGAATTGACATCCATTCCCAATCCATGCCGGGTTTTGTGTAAGCCAGCCTACTCATGCCTGAAACTCCACTACCTAGCATTCCCTGCTCACTGCTTTGTCTCCACCCCTGCAGGCCAAGGATGGTTGGAGGAATTCAGCTCACCTGTGGCTGGCTGCTGCTAGCCTGCTCACACCTGCTGCATATGATTACTGTGAGCTCTTTTAAGCCCCAGCTCCCTTCAGCCCAGTGTTGGTCATTGTAAGCTGTTATCCGGTGAGACCAGTCCTTGTTCCTGAGCTTTTGCTATTCCTTGTTTCCTGAACCAGCACTGCCTGCAGTGCTACTTAGTATCCTGAGCTATAGTTAGTCCTTGTTCCTGTTCCAGGGCTTCAGCTATTTCTTGAGCCTGATTTGCACTGCTTGCAGTGCTCTCTTGACTCCTTGTTTCCTGAGCTGTAGCTATTTCCTGTTTCCTACTCCAGCACTACCTGCAGTGCTACCTTGATTCCTGAGCCTTAACATTTCCTTGTTCCTGTCCTGCAGGGCTACCTTGAATCCTGAGCCTTTGCTCAATTCTTGCCCCAGCACTGCATCCTATGCTACCTTGTTTTCTTGATTCTTGACCCTGCACTATTCTAGTATACCCTTGTAGCCTCCCCTTCTGCATACCCTTTTCCAGTCCCTACCTTTCTTCCCATTTCCTTGGTTCCAGTTCCTAGTTTGCTGTCTTTCTAATCAGCTGTCTCACTTCTGTTACCTTGTATGTTTGTTACCTGCTTTCTGCCAAGTGTGCCCTGTGATTTCCTTCCTTTCCTGTTAAGCACTACTCCTTGCTAGCTCCTTGTCTATTGTGCTTGTGTTTAGTTCTACCCCTTTGCTGTTATTGCCTTGCGTGTTCCTGTTTGATCGCCAGGATCCGTGGGCACAGCTGACTACCTAGGTGGTGTTTCTTGTTCACTGTGAGTATTGTCTTTGAGTTACTGTTATAACATCACCATAGGTATAAGCTCCACAGACCCTGCCTTTGCATACATATCCTATATGTGGGTATTTTCAGTCAGTATCTGTAACCGCAATTGTGGGTGAGGAACTTACTGAGCTTCAGTCTTACCGTGTGGAGCTCCTGAGTGCTTTACCCCACATTCCCTTTATTGTTGTTTTATATTTAAGTGTATTGCACATCCATCCTGCGTTTATTGGTTCTGAATGCTGAACCGCCTCATGAGTGCCTGTCCTTTCTGAGTCTCACCCTTCTTGTTCACTTGTACAGGCTTTCCCCTTGGATCCCTTTGTCTCCTCTTTCTGTGTACGTTTCCTACCCAGTTCCCAGTCCTTGCCCAAGTCCCTGACTGTGTTCCCCACATAGTCCCGGACAGACCCTGACAGCTTCATCTTCATCAATGAGACCTTGGGTCTGCCAATTGGAGAGATTGCTATTAATCAAAAGGGTCAAAGGGCCTGTGGGGTTGCTGCTAAGGAGTTCATAACAGGAATCATCCTGTAATTGGCTCAATATCTCATCATGATAATCTGTGCGGTTCACGATTATCACGCTGCCCCCCTTATCCGCGTCTCTTATGATGATGTCCTGCTCTGTGCTCAGTGTTTTCAGGGCCAGTCGTTCGCCTCTAGTTAGATTGTCTTTAGTTCTGTGTTTGAATGTATGTGTTTTGTTTTCATATCTGTCTAAGTCTTCCAAAACAAGGTTGTGGAAAACATCGATGGAGTTGCCACCAGGGAGTGTGGGTGTCCATTTGGATTTGGTCTTGAGGCCACTAGGGACGGTGGAATAGGTATTGATATCTAGGTCTTGTAACAGAAGTTCTAAACTACGTGGAGGATCATCAGTATCAGTGATTGACAGAAGTAGGTGTGTGTCTTTAATGTCATTGATGGTCTGGAAATCTAAGGGGTTGGTATTGTAAACATTCACTGAGTTGTTGTTGCTAGTGGGCATGTGTGAAAAATGTTTTTTAAGTTTCAGGCCTCTAATAAATTTAAATAAATCTATTTTGGATCTGCACAGGTCCCCTGATTCATGGAGATTGAAGCTGAGTCCTTTGCTCAAAAGGGAGATCATGTCTTCGGTGAGTGGTTTGGAGGAAAGATTCACCACTTGGACTTCTTCCTTGCCTGTTACTGTTTCTTCCCGTCCCCGGATCTCAATTTCTTTTGTATTGTTCCTTTTCCAGCTCTTTTCCCTCTACGGGTTTTTTGTCCCCAGTACCTTGTCTTTGTTGTCTTCTGTTCTCCCTTCTTATTGTCTGTACCTCTCGTAAAAAATTGGATGTAGTGGCTCTTTGGTTAGATTGACCTTGGTTTTCTGATTCACTATCGCTTGTGAGTATGGTATTCAAAGAGGAGGAGCTAGAGGACAACAAGACCGTTTCTACTCTAACTGTTTTTTCGCCTCTGGAGGTGTTCTGTACTAGTTGGTCATATTTCCTAGCAAATGTGAATACCCGACCCTCTCTATAATCTGTCTCGTCCCTCTTTAATTGTCTTGTTTTTCTCTCTTTAATGTCATTCTGGTGTTTGACAAGAATGTCATTCAAAATGGTGTAATTTTTCTCCGTCGCTACTTTAAGATCCAACTCTTGTATTTCCTTCTCTAGGTTTGAAATTTCTAACTGCAATTTAGTCACTTTCCGTTCTGCGTTTTCAATGAGTATATGGATCAGTGTGTTTGAATTAACAGTGAGCGCTTCCTCCCATTTCCCTAGCAGGTCGTCATCAAGGTCATCAAATGTGGGAAAGATTTCTAACTTGATGAATTTCTCTTTGAGTCCTTCTCTGCGCTGTGGATTACTACTTGTGGACGTATTGATCAGTGGAATACCTTTAGCTAGATTCTCGATCTATTCGACTTAGGTCTCAAAGTAGTCACACAGTCTCTTCACAACAGGCCCGCTACACTTTGGCAACACACCAATATGGTCATATCCATGATGGAGATCATACTTAACAACAATTGAGTGTCATAATGAGAAATAGCTTTAACAAACACTGGGAAACCTTACGAGCGGACAAAACACTGGGAGAATTCATAACAACAAGACCTCAAATCACCTTCAGACGTGGCAGGACATTAAGAAACAGACTAAGTCCTACTGTTCCACGCACGACTGTTTCATCTTCCTGGCTCACCCCTCACACTGTAGGTTTTTACAGATGCGGTTGTTGTGGAATTTGCAAATGGGCTCTGAATGGCACCAAGGAATTCAAAGGATTCAATGGACGCAAATACAGTATTAATCGCAACATCAATTGCAACACCAGATACGTTGTATACCTTCTCGAGTGCACATGCAAGAAACATTATGTAGGGAGCACTATCAGGCCCTTGAAAGAACGCATCATGGAGCACATAAGGGCAATGCACAATGGAGATGCTAGATACCCCATGTCCCTGCATATAGCGTCGTGTGCAACACAATTGCCTCATAAAAGTCTGACATTCTTTGGAATAGATGTGACGGAACTGAGTGTCAGGGGTGGTAATCGCGAACTGAGACTTAGACGACTCGAGGCAACTTGGATAATGCGTCTTCATTCAGTTAAACATGGTCTGAACATCGACCACAAACTTCAATACTTTCTGGGTTCTTAATGATCATTCACCTGTAATTGCATCTTCTGACATGCCGCCCTCTGTATATATTTCGAGTCATTTGTATGCATCACTGAATTTACAGAATGTACTTTGTCACTGATCATATATGTTTATTTATTCATTCCAAATGATTGAAATAATGCCAGTAATCCTTGATCTAATATGGCCTAAGCTGGTGTGTCAGTTACAGTGCCTCCTTCGGGTTGCACGTGTTTCTTTCACGATAGATAATAGGACCTTTTGAGTTATGTGATTCCCCTTTTCTCAATACAATTCTTCGTGAACTTGCTTTTCCAAAACACGAAATACTGTTAATTTTACGATTATTATTTTGCTCATATTATGCCTGTTTTCTCTTGTCGCTTTAGATTTATGTACTCTGTCCTTTTACCTGCCTGTCAAACTTTCTTCTTACAATATGACGCTTTGTGGCTTTTCTCACTTTCACTCTAATCTCTTTATTCTGTCATATCAACCTGCCTGCTATAGGCTACTACATTTGTCCGCTGTCTGAAACCTTCGTATTCCCTTCTAAATTCCAGGCCTCCTTTATATTTTGTAATTGATCCTTAGACGCTTGTGTACCTCGGCCCTTTGACTGCACTTTTTTGAACAGATTCACATCTTTCAGCAAACACCCCCCCTTTTTCAGGTTCCTACACCCGTGCTGGGAATACTCACTTCCGGTCGGTTATCCGATTTAGCTTTCACGCTCTAGTTCTCGCCCATAATTTTGCTTTCAAATACATCCGCTTCCCTAGTCTATTTCCACTACCCAGGAAATTTAGACGTGATTACTACACGCCGAAACCAGGGAGCTTAGGTAAGCCCACTCCATGCATGCCATAGTTACCCCCACAATACCCGACAGACTGGGTTTTTTCTAATTTATTCCCGTTTTCACAGATCTCCCATTCACACGGACTGACACGTCCGCTCGCTCGTGTCTCTAGCACCACTGAGACACCGGGGAAGGACCACCTTTACCCTTCCTGCCTGTCCTTTTCTTTCGTTTAACCTGTGTCGGTACCGGGTTGGAATTATCACCGGTACTGCGGTGAGTTTTCATGCTTTCTCCCGTTAGACGCACATTTTACTGTGAATTCACCTTTTTACAGTTTTTCTTGATTTTTTTCTTGATTTTTCATTATATGCGCTTCGTATTTTGTCCCCTTAGACTTTCATGCCACCTTTTGCCACTTTTCAGGTAGATTGTGTACTTCCTTTTATTTTTGGGCTCGCGTGCATGAACGCATGACACTCTTAAATTCCTTAGTTATTGAACCGGGCTGAGTTTCAAGATGGCAGTGTATACCGCTGCTCCTTTACAGTCTTTCTACTCTTCATGATTTCCGACATGTCTATTTTCGCCTTCTTACCTTTCTACTACGTCTTATTTAGCGCATTGTTTGAAATTGTTTTTAGATGACTCCTAGAGCAAGCCGCATTTGACTTATAACGTGTTGAAACGCCGCATTTTCTTTAATTCGTCTTGAGTCACCATTTATACACGCACACATTTGTTGCACATAATTTCACATTGTTGGGATATACGCTGCTAAATGCATTCTCTATTTGTTAGGCCCATCCATTTAGATAAGTTTTATATTGTGCTCCTTATGTTACAATTTTTCCTCCATCTACGTCACCATGCATACACGATTTGATTCACGAGACGCTTCTCTTTGTGTGCTGTGAAGTCACGGTTTTTGTACTTTCCACGCCATAGGGTATCCACGAGATCAGAGGTGTCTCCGTTATCCGCACCCCTTTACGTATTTTGTGTTTTCTGTTTTATGCGCCATAGTTTGGCTGCTTGTATTTTTGTATTTTATGTTTTGTGTCCTTCCCAGCCCTGAAGAGTCACAATTGTACCACGTTGTGACGAAACACGTGTCGGCTGGTTTTTCTTTCTGTTTTGATCCAGACTAATATAAAAATCCCCATTAAGACACTCCTGATGTCGACCTTCATAATTTCTGGAAGAAAAGTTCGCTAATATTGGTTTTTACACTAAAACCATTGACATAATACGTGTGCCCAGGACTTGGTTCTATATCCTTTATACAGAACATGAGCGTTCGAGTACGTTCTTCAAAGGATGGAAGGGGGTGTTTAAAGCCCCAGCCCAACCCCATGCTGTACTGTGATGCTCCATCCCTTCACCTGCTGCAGCTGGCATGATTCAGACCTCCTGAAGCAAAGGCCTGACTCTGACCTTGTCTGCCTCTTGAAGAAAACAACCTTTCTAGCTTCTTATTGCACCTAATAAAGGAAGTTTCACTTGCCTAAAACTTTACCCATCATTTCATTAGCCATAGCTCATACTGCAGCTTTATTCATAGCCAACCTCACAGGCACCAAACCCCTGATTTCAGAGACCGGCTCACACCAAAATGAAAAATCACCACCATCCAACCTAATTTACAATCAGTGAAGCACCTTCCTCGCATTCTTGTGCTCAGTTATAAGCCCCGAGGCCACATTTACGCGCTACAATACACCGAATTTCAAGGACAAAGAATGAATACATTGATAAAGGAAGATAAGGCTTTGTCTCTATTGCACCTACTTGAGAAAAAGGGGGGTTGGTAGAAGGTCATGAGGGGAAAGATTTGTTATTTTGGGGCGCAACAAACTAAATAGAGGGGCCACTTTTCTCTTCTGTTTTTCCAAGTGGAAATAAACTTAGGAAATGAAAATAAAAGCACCATATGAACATTTCCCACCTTAGCATACTTTGAAAGCAGTGGCGGGATTCAAACCCTTGTCTTGTATGAGCTTGTGCCATCAGAGGAACAAGACTTACCATTGAGCTATAGCTCCTTGGTGTTTTAGACCCTTGCAGTAGTAACTATAAGCAACAAACAGGCCCTGGTGTCATTGACTGTGGATTCCATTACACATGAAAAGGATGACCATGATATAGGGACGATTTGATAAGATACTAAAAGGGAAGCCAGTGTGGTCCAGTGGGTAAGTTCCTAACTTCCACCCAAACAACCAGCATTCAAATCCCGGGATCGGCACCAGGTGACGGATGATGGCGCAGCAGAGGTAAGTTGGAAGTGGGTTAGCCTTGTAAGAAAAATGGGTGCGTGTGTGTGTGTGTGCAAGTGCAGTGTTAGAGTGGAGTCATGCCTGGCGAATGGTGATTGCAGAGTGGTTGGTGGTAAGTAGCATGTGTCTGATCAGAGCAAGGGGTGGGCTCAGTAACAGGAGTTAACTGAGTTGGAGTGTAGGCTGTGTGGACTCAGGGGATAGGTGTAGCAGGAGTGCGTAGGTGTGTGGGATACCAGGGACAAAGAAGGAGGTCAGGAAACAGGAGCTTGGGACAGAGAAGAGACAGAGTGGGGCCTGATGTGGGCCCTCATGCAGTGGTTCCCTAGCCCACATGAGGGGTGATTACATAGGGTGGGCAACCCCAATTGTTTTTTACTGCTCCCCCACTACGCTATCTGATTTGGGGGGGTGGCAGTTGAATTTGTTGGAGCAGTATTAAAAGGGGTTTGGGGGGTGCATTATAAATGGTGATGGGGGCACAGAATGACATGCCTTCTGGGTAATTTTGGGGTGGCTACCCATAGTTTTTATTGCTCCCCTCCTCCATTGTGGGGTGCACCACAAAAGGATAGGGCAACAGGGGAGGCTAGGGGGGGAAACAGGTTTGTGACAGTTTCTATTACCAACCACAAGGGGGACCTATACAATCCTTCTGCGGTTATGGTATTGAAAGGTACAACAAGGAGAATATGGGGGTATTTTTGCCTGCTGTGCTCCCCAAGATTTTACTGCCACCCTTCCCCTCCGTGCGGCATGGTATAGGGACGCTTGGGAAATTTCTATTGAAAACAGACAGTATAGGGATTCCCGCTATGAAATCTGAGAGCATAAACATTTGCTAAATAAAGGGTTACAGTGGAGCAGACGGAAGGGAAAGGGTACCTGTGGCAATTGGTTGGAAGGGTCATAGAGAATAATCATGGCATGCAAATAGGCAGCAGTGCATGTATTGGCAGTGTCTGCAGAGAGTTTAGGGAGGTCTTCAAATTATTTGTCCTCCTTATGTGTGGTATGATCCATAGAGGGAAGGCCAGAACCTTCCTGTTAGGCAGAACATGTATTCATGATTTAAAGAAGTGTAGTCTGAGTGTGCTGAGAGGGCCTGTACAGAGCGGTAAGTGCCTGTATACCCAAGCAATGTGCATCCAACCGGTCACTTGAGAATGAACAGTGACAGATGCAGCTGGGTTACTGACAGAATGTAAATGGAGGGCACATAGGGTGGGTGTTTGTCTTCACTCAAAGGATTGAAATGTGGTTGGCGCACTAGCAAAGCTGGGTACCAGGTGAAAACATTTGAGGGTTAATGAGATGGTGGTATCCAGAGGTCAAATAAGGTGTCAGAGACACAGAGGTATGAGGATGCTGGTCCCACAGTGAGGGGTGGTCAAAAGTCCCTGCTAACGATTTCTGTTCAACCGTGACCAAATGTTGTGCAGCCTGGCTCCCTCTGTAACTTTTCCCCAGCATCTCTCTACCCTGCAGATGAATGACGTAAGCTTCCCAACGTTTTTCTTGGCCTCATAACCCCAAAGGAGTGCCTGACATTTCTGGCTTAAGGATACTCCTAAAGGGTGCCCTACTGACATTCTCTGAAAAACCTCACTAACCATGCATATTTATGCACCAAACATGGCAAATCCTTACACCTGAAAAGCATCATATCACAATTGTCAGCTTTGAAGTGGTGTAAGTGTTTTTATTTGGGGGAGATATTCATCTCTGTTTCCTCTCCCATCTGAGGACTATGAAGCTGCTGTTCATCTCTCACACATCCCTTCAAAGAGACAAGTGACACACTCACTCAATCACCCAGCAAACATGTATGCTCTGGCACTTTCATCTTGCTGTTTACCTTCCAAATATTCCCCCTTTTCCACAAATACAAGCCAGCCATTCCTCATTACTCATTCACTCAGTCATCTCAGTCCTCCACTCCATATGCACTGCAAGACCAACATGAACAAGAGGTATGTCAGCAAGCAGAAGAAAAGCTTTGGTGTGCTCTTATTTTCATACTGCTGCCCTCTAGTAACGCTACATGGCAATTGCAGCATAAAAATTGGACTGAAAAGAGGGCTGTCCTATGCAAATAATGTCCTCCCATGCTTACTTTCTTCTGAGACAGTGGACGGCCTGCGCTGTGATACATCCTCCAACATTTGCTCTTCAGCCGAATTCAAAAGCAGCCTATCTTCGGCTAAGGATTTTGCCACTCGAAGGTTGCACATGGAGACATCACCCTCATTTAGCAGGGTCCCAAATTGCCTGCAGTCATCCTTTATACAGAACATGGGCGTTCAAGTACGTTCTTCAAAGGATGGAAGGGGGTGTTTAAAGCCCCAGCCCAACCCAGCCCCATGCTGTACTGTGATGCTCCATCCCTTCACCTGCTGCAGCTGGCATGATTCAGACCTCCTGAAGCAAAGGCCTGACTCTGCCCTTGTCTGCCTCTTGAAGAAAACAACCTTTCTAGCTTCTTATTGCACCTAATAAAGGAAGTTTCACTTGCCTCAAACTTTACCCATCATTTCATTAGCCATAGCTCATACTGCAGCTTTATTCATAGCCAACCTCACAGGCACCAAACCCCTGATTTTAGAGACCGGCTCACACCAAAATGAAAAATCACCACCATCCAACCTAATTTACAATCAGTGTAGCACCTTCCTCGCATTCTTGTGCTCAGTTATAAGCCCCGAGGCCACATTTGCGCGCTACAATACACCGAATTTCAAGGACAAAGAATGAATACATTGATAAAGGAAGATAAGATTTTGTCTCTATTGCACCTACTTGAGAAAAAGGAGGGTTGGTAGAAGGTCATGAGGGGAAAGATTTGTTATTTTGGGGCGCACAAAACTAAATAGAGGGGCCACTTTTCTCTTCTGTTTTTCCAAATGGAAATAATCTTAGGAAATGAAAATAAAAGCACCATATGAACATTTCCCACCTTAGCATACTTTGAAAGCAGTGGCAGGATTCAAACCCTTGTCTTGTATGAGCTTGTGCCATCAGAGGAACAAGACTTACCATTGAGCTATAGCTCCTTGGTGTTTTAGACCCTTGCAGTAGTAACTATAAGCAACAAACAGGCCCTGGTGTCATTGACTGTGGATTCCATTACACATGAAAAGGATGACCATGATATAGGGACGATTTGATAAGATACTAAAAGGGAAGCCAGTGTGGTCCAGTGGGTAAGTTCCTGACTTCCACACAGACAACCAGCATTCAAATCCCGGGATCGGCACCAGGTGACGGATGATGGCGCAGCAGAGGTAAGTTGGAAGTGGGTTAGCCTTGTAAGAAAAATGGGTGTGTGCGCAAGTGTGTGTGTGTGTGCGTGCAAGTGCAGTGTTAGAGTGGAGTCATGCCTGGCGAATGGTGATTGCAGAGTGGTTGGTGGTAAGTAGCATGTGTCTGGTCAGAGCAAGGGGTGGGCTCAGTAACAGGAGTTAAGTGAGTTGGAGTGTGGGCTGGGTGGACTCAGGGGATAGGTGTAGCAGGAGTGGGTGGGTGGGATACCAGGGACAAAGAAGGAGGTCAGGGAAGAGGATCCTGGGACAGAGAAGAGGTGTCAGAGTGGGGCCTGATGTGGGCACTCATGCAGTGGTTCCCTAGCCCACATGAGGGGTGATTACAATAGGGTGGCGAACCCCAATTGTTTTTTACTGCTCCCCCGCTATGCTATCTGATTTGGGGGGTGGCAGTTGAATTTGTTGGAGCAGTATTAAAAGGGGTTTGGGGGTGCATTATGAATGGTGATGGGGCACAGAATGACATGCCTTCTGGGTAATTTTGGGGTGGCTACCCATAGTTTTTATTGCTCCCCTCCTCCATTGTGGGGTGCACCACAAAAGGATAGGGCAACAGGGGGGGTTAGGGGGGAAACAGGTTTGTGACAGTTTCTATTACCAACCACAAGGGGGCACCATACAATCCTTCTGCGGTTATGGTATTGAAAGGTACAACAAGGAGAATATGGGGGTATTTTTGCCTGCAGGGCTCCCCAAGATTTTACTGCCACCCTTCCCCTCCGTGCGGCATGGTATAGGGACACTTGGGAAATTTCTAATGAAAACAGACAGTATAGGGATTCCCGCTGTGAAATCTGAGAGCATAAACATTTGCTAAATAAAGGGTTACAGTGGAGCAGACGAATGAGGAAGGGAAAGGGTACCTGTGGCAATTGGTTGGAAGGGTCATAGAGAATAATCATGGCATGCAAATAGGCAGCAGTGCATGTATTGGCAGTGTCTGTGGAGAGTTTGGTGTGCTCTTCAAATTATTTGTCCTCCCTATGTGTGGTATGATCCATAGAGGGAAGGCCAGAACCTTCCTGTTAGGCAGAACATGTATTCATGATTTAAAGAAGTGTAGTCTGTGTGTGCTGAGAGGGCCTGTACAGAGCGGTAAGTGCTTGTATACCCAAGCAATGTGCATCCAACCGGTCACTTGAGAATGAACAGTGACAGAAGCAGCTGGGTTACTGACGAAATGTAAATGGAGGGCACATAGGGTGGGTGTTTGTCTTCACTCAAAGGATTGAAACGTGGTTGGCGCACTAGCAAAGCTGGGTACGAGGAGAAAACATTTGAGGGTTAATGAGATGGTGGTATCTAGAGGTCAAATAAGGTGTCAGAGACACAGAGGTATGAGGATGCTGGTCCCACAGTGAGGGGTGGTCAAAAGTCCCTGCTAACGATTTCTGTAGGGGTGGGCAGAAAACTACGCTCCGCCAGCGTAGCGGGTAAAGCCAGCCACCCCTGCTCCCCGGTCCGGTCCCTGCTTCTGAAAGCAGCCAGGCCGGGGAGAGCCTCCCGGGCCCCGGTGGACCCCTGTCCCCAGCGCCCGGACCCTCGGCTGGCTTGCAGGACGGGGGCTCCCGCACCCCGGGGCCCGCCGGACGGAGCACAAGCCCCGGGCCCGGTCCCAGCCTCCGAACCCTAGCCAGGCCGGGGAGAGCCTCCCCGGGCCCCGGTGGACCCCCGTCCCCAGCGCGTGGACCCTCGGCAGGCTTGCAGGATTGGGGGCTCCCGCACCCCGGGGCCCACCGGACGGAGCATGAGCCCCGGGCCCGGTCCCAGCTTCCGAACCCTAGCCAGGTCGGGGAGAGCCTCCCCGGGCCCCGGTGGACCCCCGTCCCCAGCGCCCGGACCCTCGGCAGGCTTGCAGGATTGGGGGCTCCCGCACCCTGGGACGGAGCACGAGCCCCGGGCCCGATCCCAGCTTCCAAACCCTAGCCAGGCCGGGGAGAGCCTCCCCGGGCCCCGGTGGACCCCCGTCCCCAGCGCCCGGACCCTCGGCTGGCTTGCAGGATGGGGGGCTCCCGCAACCTGGGACGGAGCACAAGCCCCGGGCCCGGTCCTAGCTTTCGAGCCCTAGCCAGGCCGGGGAGATCCTCCCCAGTGGACCCCCGTCCCCAGCACTCAGACCCTCGGCTGGCTTGCAGGACGGGGGGCTCCTGCAACCTGGGACGGAGCAC